>JAOTAV010027574.1:0-21025 GCA_026546445.1 Cyclargus thomasi
TACTTTTTAGTTTCTTTTGTACTATTTTAGTTTTTTCCCTTGGAAGTCGGTTTTAATTTTTTGTTAAAAAATAATTGGCATACCTAAGTTCATTTACCGAATACAACGTTATTTTCGATAGCTAAAAAAATCCTGATAGAAACAAAATAAGTTTTGATTAAAACGCTTAATTGTATCGAACAACATATGATCAATCAGAAGAGTTAGACTTTGTAGTAATTCGCTCAAAGTATCTGGAACATTCAATTTTCTTACATTTTCCACTAATTTACTCTCCAGTGAATACCTAAGAACAAAGCCTGGTTCTAGGAAACTGTCTCTCTCGATTTACACAAGAGGACGAGAATTCAGTGTCGCATACACCCTAGGTCGTGGCCCATAGCACATTTTGCCGCGAGGGCTACATCTGATTCTGAAGTTGACTTCCAATTCTAGTTGATGTCTTGTTCTTAAAGAAGCTGCTGTTTTTTTTTTAATTTTATTGCTGTCGTAATAATTGCATCTTAACACATAAAATATATATACTTAGTAAATGTGAATAATTAACATACTAAAGTCTCAAATTCTCTCGACAACTTTTTTCTTCATTTAATTAGCAGAATTCTCAACACAAAATTTACATGGTGAAATCACTTTTTAGAGTACATTTTGTCGCTTGGGAATTGGTGTTGCAGTCGTTTCAAGCGGGTCCGTAGCACGTGCTACAAGTGCTATATGGTTAATACGGCCCTGACAGAAGTACATTTCCTGGAAGAAATCCATCAAACAGTATTTCAGAAGCTTCTAGAAGATGTTTCCATTCCCAAGGTGACATGAGTTGTTTATTAGGGTAATTAATATACAAGAATTATTTTAGCCTTGTCCTTGTTATATTTTAGGAGAATCTTCTCGGAATAAAACGTGTACCTTGTTTTTCCAAGGTCGAAGATAAAATTTACAGAAAGACGAAAACATGTAACAGCTTACAATTAAAGTCTCTTACCGAATTAGTATCAATTTTATAGTGATGTTGTAGTGTACGTACCAGAAACATCTCAAGAAGTGAAGTTGGAATACAACCATAGACTAAAATTGAATAATTTTTATTCTAAATAGATATTGGACAGATCGTGCTAATAATACTGCTGTAGTACACAAGAACATCTCATCTATAAAATAGTTATTTTTTGATGTCACACACTCAAATCCATGCAAATCCACACAAATACAATATAATCGTCTAATGGCGTTTTTCACCAACGTCCCAAAGACCCAAAGCCAAAGTTAGTGTCAACACAACGCTCAGCATGCGGGCTGCGGGCGGCACGCGCCAATACATACCCCTATTATTACAACTATCAAAAACTTATTACATAAATTAGACGGAACTGAGTTAATGGGTACCTGATTTCTGGGATTGTCTATTCTTTGCTAGGGTATTAATCGTGCTAATGTTACGAACTATCTTTTACCCACGGCTTCGCTAGTGTGGAGTTCGGAAATCGCGTAATTATACGAACAAGGTGTCCCTGTGGTTGAAATTCGATTTAAAATCAATATATTAATTCTCAATTTAATATATTGATTTTAAATAAATATTAGTATTCCACGCTCCTCCATATCAACTATAACTGTGAGAAATTTCATGCTTTTACATACGACGCGTTGTTCATAAAAAGGGGTACAAAGTGTTCCGAAATCACTTTTGGCATATTTTTGACTTTGCAATGCTCTCGTAAGATCTTTTATTTCCATACGATCGAAACCCCAAGTGATTAGTAGTTTATTGTAACGAAGATTTTCATACTTCATACCCATCTTCGAAGTGTTGTTGTTTTAATCATAAAGAATAGAATAGAAATTAATATATGAAAACGACCGTTAAATTTCTTTTCATAATAATTATTTCATAATAGTAATAAAAATAAAGGATACAATATAACTCATAGATATGTAAACAGACAACAAAACAACTAGAAATATTAAAAAAAGAAAAACAAAGAGGAAGCGACAAGAGATTACAAAAATAATAATATGTATTGAATACGTTCAATGAAGCTCTGATAGAAATTCTGATGTTGAATAGCAAGCAATCGCAACAAAAAAACTCTAAAGTCTCAAAAGCAGATCACAAAATATAAAGTTGCACACAAAATCCAGTTCCACGAATAGTAAAAGTTTCGTTTCAATATTTACACACACGGAAACCTACTGACTCCAACAAAGCCCGCTCGTGTGGAGGGGAAAAAGTCCAAAACAATGCACGATATGGCGGAATTTAAATACTGAGAATTTTCGACTAAAATATTTCATATTGTTACATGCGATTGCAATTTTATTAACACCTGGTTCACGTATGCAGATAACATAAATATTACGTTCTCTGAAAATGTTGTATGTATGCACGAGCCATCGGCGACATAATAAAACTTGAATATTTTTCGTTCATGCTTTTTACTCTTTAGATGCCTGAATATTCCAATTACAAATGGTCCAAAAACAAAATCCGGACTGCATAATCGTTAAACACATTACCCAAAAAACATATACTATATAATAATTTTCATTCTTCATTTTTTGGCAGGAATTTTTCCCTGAGCACTGCATCAGGAAAAAAAACATCATGGACATCGATTTTCGGCAAAAATTGCATAAACTACGAAAGTAGTCGGTTAAGATGAACGATTTTTTATATTTACAATACAATATAAGCAACACTTAATCCCTAAAACAATTCTTATTTCTTGTTTTTAGTAATTGTATATTAATTATTTTTTATTAGCTAGGGGAGAGGTTCGAAACTCAGTATGTAACTCAGTGGTCTTATATATTCGCCTCAAAGCGTTTCATTTTGATATCCTACATAAGTCGATCTATATGTGCGGAAAAAATATTTTTAGTACCTCACTATTTTTGGACTTCAGAACCGCCATTAAAATTTTGTAAATTTTTATTGTACGGTGTGTCACTTGCGCTATCGAGACGAATCTAACAAACGACATTAAAATCCGTCTTGTCGTTCAGGCTAAAGCATGGAATATAGAAATATTTGATATAGATACATACCCGTATACATACATACACCCGAAAAACATAACTCTCGTTTTGAAGCAGCCGGGAAAAAATTAATCTGACATGAAAACAATCCTAAAAGTGAAACTTTCTATTCAGTCTCCCCTTTCTGACGTTAAAAGGGAAAAGATGAATCGCAAGACGCTCGGCTCGTCAGTTAGGGTTTTTTGCGATCGGGACCGTTAAATAAATCCCGCTAATCGCAACACTGGGAGCCTCGCATTGTCCAGACATAGAATACCTTCATTGTCTCCAGGAAACTTCGATTTAGGCCCGTAAAGACATCAAAGTGTCCAGCCAGCGAGAAATGAACCCTGCGTTACAAGCTTCTGGGTTGAAATTGCAGCTTTGGACTCAAATCATTGCGTAATTCCCTTATGAAGGTAAGGATTGATGTAACGACCCTTCGAGTCGCACGTGCTACGGCCGGCTGCAAGATCTTTGCAGTCCCGCTCGAGCGTGAAAAAATTACAATACCAGAACTTCTTAGTTATGGTCATAAAAACGTCTTAGAGCTGGTATAGAATTTTATACGCCACTGATATCGGTGTGAGAATTTCAAACGATGAGTTTTAAGGGCCATGCTCATACATAAATTGTGCTTTCATAGTCAATTAATAGGTTAATATTCTTGAGATATTGCAGTATTCCATGTCATTGCCTGCAGCGGTGTAGACCAAAATGAAAGACGATGACCTCTGTAGCTCAGTTGGTAAGCGCGTTGATAGCTTAAGGCAGGGTCGCGGGTTCGAATGGCCGCCGACGGAGCAAAAAGTTTTTCAATGTTCCTGGGTTTTGGATGTGTATTAAATATGTGTATCATATAATAAAAAAAAAGTTAAATATGTGTATAGTATAATAATATTAAATATATTTCCGTTGTCTGGTACCTGTAACACAAGTCCCTCAGGTACTTAGCACGAGCCCAGACTGACGTGGTGTAAAGCGTCCATAGATATTATTATTATTATCATCATTAGTAGCAGGTAAGTTATATGCATTAATTTTATTATATCGAGCATCCAAATAAACTATTTATTGAGCAAGATTGTTTCAATTGCTATAAATTACTTTTTATTTTATTCCATTCGGACAATCCATTTAAAACATATTACGAATTTAAAATTGTAATTGGTATTAAAATAAATGATGACCGTGAAAATTTTTTTAGAAACCTAAAAAAACGTGCGAAGCCGGGGCGGGTCGCTAGTAAATTATATTTTTATTAACATACTGGTTCGTTCGTTCATACATGTAAGATTTTGCTATATCTGCCAAGTTACAAATATTACAGCAACTTGTACACGGGAAATCTAAAATACGTTATGTTTCCCGTTCCGAAATCGAGTTGCCCTATATTAAAATAAAAATTTATGAGACAAATCAAAATCACTAATATAATATTTGCCAGAATCTTTTATAGAAGCTAGGTCATAGTTGTAAATTTTGTGTTTCAAAGATAAAATGAAGTGATAATAATTTTAATAGGCGGCAATTCATATTGTCGCCTCATGTAAAGATCACTTGATTTTGCTCTCTCAAGCCACATATCATATTACATTTAATTTATTATGCGACCAAAAAGTTTTGCACGTAATAAAAAATACATGAATAAACTATTCGAAATTCTTGAAAGGTTAATAGAGAAGTTTTCTCTGACATTCACGTAGGAAACAATTCAGTACCTACATAATTATTCAAGAATAATGATGCTATTTATGTGTCTGTGTTATTTTTATTTTAATTATTTATTTACCATTTATATCAGGTAACTAGTTATTAAATGTGTGAGTTTTGCTTTTCATTAAAGGCTTTACGAGTTAAAAGATATTAAAATAAAGGAAAGTTAAAATGTTTATAGTAGCTCATATTTACTTTGAGCGCAATAAATGTGAAAAAGTTGTTGAAATCATGATTTCTAGTTTGCCTGAATTAAACAAGGATGCCTCATTTCTAAAGCAAACTTTTAATTTTATCAATATCGAAATTTATTAGTATGCACAGTAGGTACCTTCTTAAAGTTATCCTCTTTTGAATACCAAAATATCCTTAACTGTGGGAAAACATACGGTTACAAATTAGTGAAGCGAGCGCGTAACAATAGGAACAAGTGGCTTGTCAGGAATATCATTATTTTTATTGCCACCGTTAAAATGTCGTATCTATTGATTCCTGTTCGTTCTACTAGTTCAGAGCATGGGTTCTGTTCCTGTCTCGTTGTCACAGCAATAAAGTAAGTGACAAACGGGTAGGATTTTGAACAGCTAAACATAAACGCACTCACAGCTGTCACAAAGCCTACTATATATATTTTGTAGGATTATAGGTATGTGACTCACACTATCAAACACATATTATATTGTAGAAGTTTGCTTAATTGAATTTTAATCCGTCAATCGTTCGGAAAAAATTAAACGGATTTTATTGAATTTTTTTTCCGATTTTTTGTTCCCGTGGAAAACATTATTTTTGAGTATCCTTCTTTCACGCAGGCGAAGCCGCAGGAAGTCGCTAGTCGGAAAAAATGATTTTCCAACTTTGAGTTACGGTTAATAATTAAATTAAAAAAAATAGCAAATCGTTACCTGTAATTCAAACCTGTCACATATCGATGCCTTACTGCCTCAACCTCGTATCTTAAAAATGGCTAAATTTCAGGAGATTAAGAAAACTGATTATCATTTTTTTTTCTTAGTAATTTTACAAAACTAGATATGAGGTTATTTGATAAGTAAATAAGTTACCTATCAAATAACCTCATATCTAGTTTTGTACAATGAATGAGAAAAAAAAATATAATCAGTTTCTTTTGTTCAATGAAATTTAGCCCTTTTCAAGATAAGAGGTTGAGGCATTAAGGCATCGATATTTTGGATGAATGCACACTTATTCAAACCGAACGCGTCAAACGAAACGAATTTTCAGTATAAAATGAAATGTCTTGAAATGCGTTTTCATTTATCTATACCCAGAGTCCAGCTGTTATTGAATAACGTATTCTGGAACGGGAACCTATGTCCGTAGTCACAATTAGTCGCGATTAGTCGCGGTACAGTTCGGACGCGCACGGCCGCACTTCCCATACACTAATTGACACCTGCCGCGACCTGCGACGACTAATGCCCCAGATAATTGTTATTTCACTATCGACAGAAACCTCTCAGAGTTGAGGACTTCCGAAATCTTTTGAAACCTCAATTTATTGCATGAAACACCACGTTATTGTTGATTTAAGTTAGAATAGCAAATTTGTATCTGTCAACTAGCAAGCTAGTGCTACTGACTTGGTAAAGACAAAAACTAGTTGATAAGCTAGAATCAGCTAGCCATGACCTTAAAAGAGAACTAGCTATCATAACTTCAAGTATCCCGGGCGTATAGGAAGAATATTGGCATAAAGGCCTCATTACCATGCCATTATTTTTTTTTTAAATCATAGGCTTCAACAATAAACAAGAGAGTATTACGTGTATTATTATCGTGTCATATCGAAATATTGTACTGTGCCGTTTTATTTGTTCAAAATAACCAAAATTAAAGCATATTTTAAAATAATATCGGTATCTCACGCTCCTCCTTCATATTAGTTACAACTGTAAGCATGCTTTTACATCTACGTGTCTTTCGTAAAAAGGGTACAAAGTCTTCCACTCGCGTATTTATATATAGATGTTTGCCAACGGTTGGGTAGTTTTGCTTTTATGTTTGAATTCATAGAGTTTTATATAACAATTAATGCCCGGTAGGGCACTATGATTAATATAGAGTAGTACCTACTGAAATTTTTCATTGGAATAAATACTGACTTCTATAAAAATAATACTAAAATATTTGATAAGAAATAAGTAATAACTAAATATATTTTTAGTAGCTTCCTACTACAATTGTGCATAGAATCTGAGGAACCATGAGAATAATCTAAGAATTATGTAAATATTCCGTCTGTTTCTTAGGAACATCAAACTTTATCAATACAAGAAATGTATTTCATCTAACTTATATTAAATCTTACGAGGCCAGTAAATGCGAATATGCATAATGCATATTCTCCGGAGCCTGACCTGCATCAGTAAGTAGATAGTATTATCCATAAATTATACTTCAAAATAGTTATTGTTTAACTTGTTCAGATTTCTGTACGCCAATTCTACTTTTAATCCAAAAATAATATGGTTTTTATCCAGTCAGGGTTCTAAAATAAACATCTAGATATTCTAACAAACGTTTAGGTATTTTTTTATGATATTTAGGGGACAAACAAGCAGACGGGCTACCTGATGGAAAGCAACTGCCGTCGCCAATGGACACTTGTGATACCCGAAGAGACGCAATTGAGTTGCCGGATTTTATGAGGGAATAAGGAATAGGGATAATACGATTAGGCAAGTTGAGCCACCGTTAAACTGACTCACTGAACGAAACACAGCACAACGTCGTTTTACCCCAGTTTTCTGTGAGGCCGTGACTCTGCCACGGCAAAAAATATGCGTTATTCTTATATTAAACGTCCAACAAACGTCGATCGAGTTTTTTCGCAGTTTTATAATACCAAGACTGTATCGAAACTATATGATATTATTGGAACGAAATTGGAGAATCAAGACTGGGTGAACAGATTTTAATGCAAATGCATAAGTTGATCAAGATAGCGGAAGAGAGTGGCCGAAAACGGCATGCTTCAAGGAAGTTGCTATGTTAGCGAGTGGTGAATTGACAGGAAGATTGCATGTTTCAGTGCATTAATATAATGTCAAGTTTAGCAAATATTAAAAGCTAAACCTGCACATTGGTGTAGGTTAAAATTATTGAATTTACAATATTACATCAGTTAATGATGTCAGATTATCTGATGGTAGATTATTACTCATTAAAAACAAAACGGACAAGAAATAAATAAAACCGACTAGTGTAATATTTTATGTCATACTAGTTGTTGCCCGCAACTTCGCTACGCGAAAATTTGTATATCACGCGGGAACCGTATATATTCCCGGGGTAAAAAGTATCCTATATGTTGCCCAGACCTAATACCTATTAAACAAAAAAATATATATTCAAATCCGTCCAGTAGCTCCTAAGATTAGCGCGTACGAACAGGCAAATAGATAAACAGAAAAAAAAAGTTTTATTGTCGATATTTCATTTTTTAAATATATGAAATTATAAAAATATATGAAGATTCACTATTTTGTAAATATATGAAATGTACAGACACTATTTTAATGTTTTATCATAATAATAGTTGACCCCGCAGACGTTGTCCTGCCAAGCTATTTTGTGAATGTAAACCATTCTCAGATCCCCTTGAACACACACAAAAAATTTCATCAAAATCGGTCCAGTCGTTTAAGAGAAGGTCAGTGACATACACACTCATATTATATATAAAGATGTATAGATAGTCAGATTTATATCAATCTTTATCTTTATTTACTTATATACCTAGATACTTTCACACTAATATTATAACACGAAAGTGTGTCTATCTCTTTACCTGACCTCAGATAATAAGACAGTGTCCGCACTGCAAATTTTATCTCCACGATATATTTTCTGCTTATTCTGCAACACATTGAATCTTGAGAAATTATCCAAAGTGGTGATAAAGAGACCGAGAAAACTTATATAAAAAAAAATATCAGTGAAAATTGTCTCTTAGGCTAAGGAATTATCTTAAGCTTTATAACATTGTATTTTAAGAAATAAATAAAACTAATTTCCAGTCATAAAAAATGACAAATAATTCTTTAAATTGTTTATAGAGCTAGTTTTTTTTCAAAATATTGCTAACGGTAAAAATCTGTATCCACAATCCTAAGTATTTTTTGTAGATAGAGGTTTTCAACAATTTAGAAGATTTTTTAAAAAGTCAATAAATACAATATGATAAGAATTATTTAACATTTTTTTGTGTCTGGAAGTCTGCTTACAATTTTGTGTAAAAATTCTTTCTGTAGGTATCTACAGAAAAATCTACCTCTATGTAGGTGTCTGCCATTACTATGAACTCAGCACTACAGCGAATTTTTTCGATATTTGCAAATTGTGTGCATCTTCGATACCTTTTCACAGCCTTTTTTTTGTCTCCCGGGGGAATTAGGGACTCCCCCATGTATGTGGACTACCCCCGGGTATGTGGGACTCGCTGCGACCGGAGAGATTGTCAATTGTCCGCAGCCACTAAAACCCGTCCATACTCTTCAACTTACCGCAACGCAAGAGTGCGAGAACGCGCGAGCTTTCTTTGCGCGGCTCTGCATGCGTGTGCCTTGCGTGTCAGCAGGCTCATTGTCGCTTATACGGCTGCCACTTTCACAGTTATCATTTTATAAGGGACTCATACACTCCTTTAAGTAATATTACTAACTTTTGTTATACAGGGTGTATAGCGGTATAGTTCACGATAGTGGTCGGCTCGGAGTAATACCACGGCCTTACAGAAAACGGGCGTGAAACGGCATTGTGCTGTGTTTCGTTCAGTGAGTGAGTTTACCGGTGGCCCAACTTCGCTAATCCCCCTATTCCTATTACCTGTTCTCTCATAAAATGGCCGCCACCGTACTTGCGACTCTTTGGATGATACAAATGTCCATGGGCGACGGCAGTTGCTTACCATCAGGTAACCCGTCTGCTCGCTTGCCCCCTAAATATAATAAAAGGATAAGCGAAGTTCTTTATTAGCGACGTTTCGCACGGTGCTTTACATAACATATTGGTATGTCATTGACATATTTCCAAGATATCCAGTTAGTTACGAGTGATGTACGTGATGCACGTCTGTAACGTATTTACGGTGCTTGGCGCGCCGGTAATATAGACTGAGAGCTGGTAGCAATTTTTAAGTAAGTATGTAAGGCAAGCTAAAACCTTGTAATGTATCACTCCCATTGCCCCCAAATACGGAGCTGCAGACCTGGCTGGTGAGAATCTAAAAACCTAAAAAAAAAACGAAAACAAAGATATTTTCCAAAAAATATATCTTAGAATCTCATTGCCTTGTGATGAAAATCCTGTTTTGAAATTCCAAGTTTCACAAATACAATTTTTTTTTAGTTTGCAAGCAACTTTCGCAAGCTATTTTTCCACGCGCCTGGCAATGTTAAACCCCCCACTATATATCTGGTCTATAATTATTTCTTATCACACCAGCCGTCTACAGATCCGTGTTGGGGTGTAATAGGAGTACATTATAAGGTTTCAATTTGCCTTAAATACACTCTCAAAAATTACAACCAGCTCTCGGATTAATACGTTCTCCGCGCTTAGCTGTGATGTGAGGAGCACTCCGATCTTCGTTGCACAATTACGTTGTTCCAGTTTTTAGTATCGTCGTTATATCGTGGAAATTATTAAGTAGCTCTGAACTTAACTTTTAGTTTGAACGCTTTTTATGCCAAAAAAGAATTAGAATAAGAGTACTCAAGCAGCATGTCAAATTTGATGTAAAAAGCTCACTGCAGGGCTAAAAAGGTCACTTAGCAATATCGTTTAGAGCAATTAATTTGGCAATTTTTGTTGTAAAAGCTATTAATTAAAAAAAAAGTGGCATTTAACAACAAATTTAAATCGATTTTGAAGTATCTTATTATATCTATTCAATTTTGTAAGAAAAATTACTGAAATGAATGCAGATCATACCTTTTGCAATATTGTTATTACGACCCTTTTGGGCCTGCAATTCTTAAGTTCAAATTTATTTACGTGAATAAGTAACTAACACGATTTTAAATTTCCGCCTTAAAAAATACCTAACAGGATTTATCATTTCATCATTTTCCCGCTTCTTTTGGTTATGAAACAACAAAACAGTGGCAAAAAACAAAGTTGATGTCATTATAACTAACAAAAAGGAAAATTGTTAACAGACGAACAACGTTAACATAGTTAACCCTTTCAATTTACCTCTCCTTACCCGTTTAGCCGAATTTTGACAGGTACAGAAAGTATTTCTCACGAAAGATAAGTTCTCGCAGGAACTAAGGAAAATTGAGTAAAACTTGTAAGAAAGTCGTAGGGTATTAGTCCATTAAAAAGACGGTGATGGTATAGAGGGCGTAACGAAAATAGATGCGACAATTTTTGAAAAGGGTTATTAGTAAGCAGACTTGTTATTATAGAACTTGGTGCCTAATTTAATTTTAAATGTAGGAGAAGTGATGACCAACAAGCTCATTCATTGTTATATAACAAACTCATTATTTCATACAATTTTCCCAGGCGCTTACGCAAGTTGCACAAAACGCTTTGAATGAGCTAATTTTCTCAAATTAAGCAAATGTACGTCTGCTATTCATGAGCGTTGAGTTATTATCCGCTTCTGCGCTTTCTATGCCTAGCTAGGTCTACGGCCGTGACTGCTTTACCGTCAAAAGTGTAATTAAGTTTTTCCCCGTACCCAACGGTCTGGATCTTAAGCCTGCGCCAGATAATCGGTGATCGTCTTATCGACGTTGAACGAATTGAATTATTTGTTTTTATCAAACTTTCCCACTGATCCGACGCCGAGAGTCGAGTTTTTGTCACAATTTTCTAACGCGATGATCTCATCCGACGACACCGTACCGTGAAAATATTTCGGTGGCTTTTTTATTTAAATAAGCGACGAATTTTTATCATGATTATCACCCATTGTGTGAAATTTGGTTTAACAATTTCCGGCCGTGGGCTCCGCGGTGGATTTTGAAGATGGCAGCTTTATTCTCGTTATATAATGTGAGTTAACCGAGTCGTAAAACTTTCAAATTGCGGTCTGTCAAGGCGATCGTAGTATTCAACTTGACCAAGCGGAGTTCAAGTTCGGATTCTCTGGTTGTGTAAGCGACCGGCCAGACGCCGACGCATACATGACTCATCAGGTATGTCAGCGAAGGAGCCTCGTTTATATAAATACGCAATGTTCCCCGTTTATTTATGCGTGCGACGTGAAGTAGGTGAGAATTACAATGGATCACGATTAAAGCCTCTTCGTTTTGTATGTTTTGCGCTTGTTAATCCGTTATACTATGACGGTTTATTCCTGTTTAAATATAAATATGCCAATAGTTTTATATGATTATACTCTCATGCATTGGCAAGCGGTAGACTAACGGCTTTAATCTCTCGATTAAGGCCGTTTGTCCATCGTACGCCACCACCGGCAATTTTGCTCTACGTCACAACAGATCGGCGACGACGTGGACGCTAGAACAATGTCGCTAGAAAATGAAACCTATGCATATGCCACAAAGTGGCATTTTATCTTGCTAAAATAATCTCCTTGACGGTGACGGCGAGCGATGGACAAACTTCTTAACACTCTTAAGTTATTTCTGTTTTTCGGCTTATGTTCAATCTTTTTTTTTTATTATCTCCGCAACTTGTTAAAGACACATGCGAGTACGAAATTTATTGGTCCTCACATCGAGTCCCAACCGTAGACATGTTTGAATAATGTAAGCGTTTACGTGTTAGTGCTGAATTCGGGTTGGTTTTGTTTTTATGAATCCGACGAACGTGTTTTATATCGTACAAGATATACATAATTTACAGCGTATACTCCTCAAGATATACAATGTTGTCGATGTGCTCGCGATGTACGTATTTTTATGCCCGTGTAAAATATACTTACATATGACTTTTTTTATGATATATCAGGGGCAAGCGAGTAGACGGGTTACCTGATGGAAAGCAACTGCCTTCGTCCCTGGACAAACAAGACTTTTTAACAGTCAAAAATTGAGAAATATGTGTACTTATAATATGTCGGGTAGAATTTATGAATTTTACGCCAATAGGTTTTATTTACGATTTTGTTATTAATCATCTACATATTCAGGTAAAGCTAACTCAACTTTAAATCTAAGTTTAAACTCGCGCCAGTCTTAACGAGAATACCTAAACATATGAACTTTTCAGGCGTGCTTCTTTTGTTTCATTCTCAATCCAATGACACGGTATGTCAGAGTAAATAAAAAAGGAATAAAATGTACCTTACGCAGACGTTTAACGGTTTTATAACATTCATAGAATCAATTAGGGTAGACCAGTCTCGTATCAGACGATGATCGACGTAACAGCTAACAAGCGAGTAAGTGCTCCTTAAACTAATCAAATTAAATTGATATGTGATTGGTTGCCGTATGCGGCATGTTTTATCTGTCGGTGCTTATCAATAATTTAGTTTACTCGTTACGTTATGAAATTTAAATAAATATAACGAACTTGAATTTAGGTTTAAAGGTAAGGTTTTATGTTAACCTAAGAAACCAAGCGAAGCTCGAAGCTCAAAGTAAATTAGTGACTCAAAATGTAGTTTTCAGGGATTAATACTGCCTGTAGGCAACTGTTTGTTTTTCATTAAACCCAAGTATATTAATTTTATGGACCAACTTGCAGCAGTTGCCAAAACAGAAAATAAGATATCTATATTGCATTATCGCTGCATCGGCGAGCTTATAAAGATCGAAAAAATATTTTTTAATAGCCTTGAAAAAGTTTATGCACGGGTACTCGAATTACTTCGTAAAAAGTTAAGAATGTGTGAGAGCAGATGCTGTAACATAAGAGCGAAGCATCCCAAGTCGCGATAGTCGGCACGAACTAAGTTGACATGTGCTATGCCAGATGACATGCAGGATCATAAGCTACTGTGCAGCATCAGGACGTACACACCGCCTAAGTACATGTCGGCAACGCGTCAAAGGATTCTGAAGATACGACGTACCAACAGGCTGTCGTTGCAAACAAAAAACGTCATGAGTTCTTACCCACTTGAAGATTCTGTATCTGTGGACTCGGAAAGCTGTTTCAAGTTGTTTCAAATTAGCCTAACCTTAGGAGTTTATCAAATATATATTATAGATAAAATAAACAAAACACCGGAAACTGAAAAACCTCTGGAGACTATAATATTTAACGCATTAACCTAAAGTTTTCTGTGTTTACGTCGCCATTAGAAATAAATCGTCCAAGCGCAAGTTGGATGCAGGAAGGATTTCGCACTATAATTATTGTAGATCAACACTAGCCAAATGATTGTTTTTTTTTTTGGCGGGAGTCCCCCTGAATTAAAAGTTTTATTTTAATTCTATTAATTATTAAGTCTCCCGTTTATATCTTTTGGGTACCAAACCTTAAAGACGTATATTTCCGAGCCGGTTAGAAATTTACTCCCCGAACATCAAATTGCTGTAAATTGGAACAAAATCGATATCCTCATGAACCAATTTGATCATAGGATCACACAGAACATACACCACAGAACTGTACGTTTTTGCTGGGCTAATAGAGCTGTAGTAGTTTATCTCAAGATAACGCTAATGAGTAGGCCGAGGCATAAAGATAAAACACTCTTAACTACCATGTCAGAGCATAACTCCTGGCGATAACTTAATTGGTTACTCAAGGACCTTGAAATGTAGATAAGAATATTTTTATTTGCAGAAGCGTATCTTATTTGTTTCAAAAAAGAATACTTAGTAGGTTAGTGAATAGTAATTAGCTGCACAGTAGGGTTGATTATGGTATGCTGATGACCTCATGTTCCTCATACAATGTTGTTACAACCATCAAACGCGTTTAGATTGAAATGGCGTTGTTGTTAAAAGAATTCTCTCAAAATTCATCTATAAATCTTAGTTAATATGTTAAAGGTAGTGTAGGTTTTTGGCTGCAAATTGTAAAGAAGATAGCATTTAAAATGTCAAATAAATAAAGTCACATTCTAAAATATGTGTGTAGAATTTTAAATCAGTATTAATTCGAAATAAATCTTGCCATTCAAATGCTAAGCTAATAAATCGCATGTTGCGTTGAGCTTCCCAATGATGTAAAATTTACTTTAAATTATGATTTTGCCTCGCCAACATGGAGTTTGACGAATACTCATGGACGTTGTGCTTGCGATGTATAGCTTCACATCCCTGGTGGCAAACTCTCTTATGAATCCAGTCCAAGGATCTTTAGACGTTACGATAGTGTTGATGAAATTTTTTACAAGAGGACAAACTTTCTACCCAAATTTTTCATATTCCCCAAATTTTGCCTTAATTATTTTTATATTTATTTCACGATAAGAATTTTACATTATTCTCTTAAAAGATAAACTATTTTGAAAATCATTATATGAAAAACGTTCTCCCAGCCGTCCGTAGGTTTCTTTAGTTAGTTTGTTATATCGATTTAAAATGACCGAGTATTTAGCCGTGTTAACTTTTATCAAACTCGCTAATACGGTCGCATATGCAAATGTCAGCCCTCGACACTGATTGTACGAGTGGCAGCGGAAAATTCATGCATTTACATTAAATTTCACCGAAATTGGATCGGCGACGTAGTTTATATGTTGTAGTCAAACAATCGAACGTGTTCTATTCGCGGAATGACCATTTTATTGCTGATCCCGTGAATTGGTTTCAGCGAATCTCAATATACTTTGGGTTTTTAATGTCGTAGAAAAGTAACCTTAGCTCGTTGCTTCGCTCGCGTGGAATTCGAAAATCGCGTCAAAATACGAATATTTTGGGAACATGATCAAGTCGATTGGTTGCTTCGGTAGGGTGTAAAGAAAGGACAAAAAATGAATATTTTATAGAAATACTATTGGGAAAAATAATCATCCTATTAGGAATTCGTTTTTGATGGTATGGCAGTTTCTCAGGAGGTTATAGTAAGCCGACGCTAATAAAGGTGTAAGTCTGTTTTAAAAATATTATAAATGTATTTGTTTCTCCTTCCTTAGCCTCAACAAAGAAACCAATTAAATTGTTTTTAACGTAGACAAAGTTGATAGTAACATTATATATGAATTCAATGTTTTATTATATTATTATTCTCCTTTTCAGAAACATTCACATAATGACTTTAAACTTCTTAATATATACCTAGACTTTGTAAGTTACGCCTGCATTGCCACGCTGTGCGGCAACACGATCGCCATGTGTCACGTGTGCACCAGATATTTACGATTTTCAATCGCATCTGTTATAGATAGCGAGTACACGAATCGCCTGATAATCCTTTGAGGCTGTTCCATAATACAAAGGGTGGGGAATTTTGGGCGTTCTATGCAGTTATTTACGTGTAAAGTAAACGTATATCTCTGATACTATTGGTTACAATGTCTTCGTAACCAACAGAATTTTTCCGATTGCATCAAACTCAAAATATCCCTTCAGAAAACAGCCAAGTAATCCCTATTTATTATGTAAGCCACGCAATTTTTAAGGGCCTGGTTCACCGCTTACTGGTAAGTTGGGGATAGTCTATCTACAACTTTTTTACCGATTCTCCATACAGCATCGGGAAGTGTGTACGTGATGAAACATGCCCTAAGTGATTTTCCTGCAATTTAGGCAAATAAACATATACTACTCAACTCATATTTATAGATGGATAGTAATTACTGTCCTATATAAAATTTATCAATAGCACCAGTACGTGTCACCGCCACGAGAAAAACTAAAATCTATTTCACGTTTTTTTAAGAGAATAACATGAAAATGTCGGCTAATGATAAATACTTACTATCGCCGATTCAATAAAGCAGAAAAATATTATTTTAATTTGCCAACCTACTTGCATGGCCTAGATTTTATGTAAAAACCTAAACCTTATTATATTGTCCCATGAAACAGTTCGCTAAGAAATCTCTTGCACCTGGTAATCTACAACTTGTTTAATTGCAACACCTGTCTTGTCTAAGTTTATGTATTTATTTACACTGGACTCCAACTTTAGCTCAGTATAGTTTTTGTTGACCCAGGAGGAACTGTTTGTTACTCTCGGAACATACAGCTAGGGCTGGCGAAACTTTGTTAATAATGTTCTCTATTCCACTGTATTAATATTAAGTTGCTAAGGATATGGGAGTGTTACACACATGATGAATATCTACTGAGTTGTTTATTGTAACGTGTTGTTATTTTCGCGTTCTTTTGGCATAAGTTTGAAGAGTTTTTATATGAGTTGACAACCCTAGACAAAAGTAATGGAAACAGGGTTATTGTGCACGCCATAAAACGTTTGTACTGAGCTAATCGAATGCTTGATTACCGTCGTGTTGTTCGCTTCGACAATACCAGCACTAAATAAACGTATGCAACATTAATTGGTGTAGTACGTACTATTATAGTGTTACTTCTATCGCGTCGTGATTAATCGCGGTTTTCATTTTTGTTCTGAACAATATAAAGCGAGGTGGACTGACTTATGAATCATCATCCACAGAGTACGAATTACACCTGTGCTTTACACAATTTACAAAAAAGATTTCTTTTCTATCTGGAGTCAATGCAATTTTATAATATGTTACGTTGTCTTTCAAAGCGCACGAATCAGATTATGATACTCAAAGCTAATATTATATAAAATGTAGAAGTGTGTTTGTTTGGCTGCTAATTAGGCCGAAACTGTTTAAGGGATTTTTGTGAATTTTTATTTATGCCAACTTATATAATAATTAATTTTTATTCCGGATTTCGATAAAATGCTTCCGTGCGATGAAATAAAAATCTTGCTATATATAAGCCACGCGGGCAAAGCCGCAGTTGAAAGCAAGTTTAAAATAATTTCCGGATAACTGCAATAAATGCTTAGCCGGAAAAACTTCAGCATCGCTTATAGAGGTAATACATAATCTAGTAAAATAAACTAATAAATATTGCAGCAAATTTTATTATTGATTGTTACAGTTAAGTCGGTAGCAAGGGAAAGATTAACGTCTAGTACGATCAACAATAAAATATCTATAACTTCCTGCGTTCGCCTTGAATCAAATAAAGTATATTTCAAGTTGTTAAAGAATTTGTAGGCCGGAAAACCTGTTAGAGAATGCCGCTGCGAACTATTGCAGTCAATGATATGGAGAAAGGAGCGACATTTATATATTATGGTCTTTATTATGGAGAGTCCAATAGTAGTTTAATTTTTTAGACCATATTTAATACCTCTACCACTACATAGTAATATTATATTCTAATACAATATGTCTTTTCATTTTTCAAAGCAATTAACTCCTAATCTAGTTTTTCTACTTTTATGTACTCGTACATTGTATCTGGTCCCCTTTATATAGTTCACTGTGAATGTTGCAGTACTGGAAAAAAACAGTTTTGTACGGCGCACTCATGACTGTAGGCGCTTGTCCATACAAATCACAAAATAATGTTGAGCCGTTTTATTTCACAGTGAATATGTATAAAAAACCTTACATACCTGTATGAGCTAATGTTCAATCCATCGTATACTCTATGTCTATGATAGCAATTGATCGGCAGTAACTGGTATCTGTGATTCTGTCTTTTCGCATTTGTTTTACATTTGTTATACGAAATACTGCAGTACCAACAATGTACGTTTCGTCTCCGTATTGACACTATAATTATTTATGTTTGAACAAACCGTTAGATGAACAGTTAAATTATTTTTTTTAAGGTGTAAAGCAAATATGTCCGATCTTTGGAAGTGCACCTAACGTCATTATACGTTTATTGCAAACATTTTACAAATCATTGTTAAATGTATAATGGGGAAAATTGAAAGTAAACGGACCAATATGTCATTTGGTCGGAATATGTAAATTCTACGTAAGTTATGATCTGTCGGCTGGGTTCGACATAAAGCGACCAAATTACTTAGATCCACGATCTGTATCTGTTTCAACTTCTCTGATTGTGCAATACTTGCTTGTCGTGAAAATTAAACACTGAGAGCATAGATTAATAATTTTGATATCAAATCAGCGACACATCACGCTAATTTTAAAAATGCCAAAGTTTGTTTATATGGGTCTTTCTCCGAGAGATGACCGATATTAATAAAATTTTGTAAACAGCTTTGAGCTCGAAGGCATTTAATAATAATAAAATACTTTTTATTTTATTATTATTAAATGCCTTCGAGCTATTTTAGTTGATTCCACGTGGGTAAAACCACTGGTAAAACTTGGTAGTGTAATGTAAATCATAGATATTTGTCTTGGAACCGTAAGTGGGTTAGTTGTGGAGTGAAATGGTATCAAAGGGACGGCGGCGCTGACGAATAGGTCGCTTTCTGGTTCATCTTGTCGCTATGATTAATAGATCGTGAAGTTTTATACAGATTAAGATGTAGTAGCGTCTGTATATCTGAGAATGAATTGGTTCTGGGATTATTGTTGTTTAAATCAATGATTACGATTCATATTTTGGTTGTAATTATTACAAAGAATTACATTTTCGGACCGATACGACCTGCGAATCTTCAAGAAGTGAGCATATTCCCTCTTGAAATGCCGATAACATTCCTGATGCTCTTCTAGTGTTTCAAGTGTGCATGGGAGACGATAGCATCAGGTAACCCGTTTGCTCTTTTGCCCTGTAAGTTTACAAACAGAACTTCTGGTTTAAAAGTGTTGTACTTTTTCACTGTGAATGGAAACTGAGGTTCAAAGTGCATTCTAAATTATAATATATTCCAGTTTCCGTTAGCATTTTTCCATTATCTAGCGCTGGATTTGTCCCTGGATTGAAATGCAACCGGTCATTAGCGGTACTGTCATCTCGCTAATGAATAGTTCCCATCGATCATAATATCAGTGTTGCTGCAGCTCGCGTTTACGAGCGCTAATTCGCTAGTCCCGCTAGGTAATAAAGTGCAGATCGATCGCGGCACAAATCGTGCCACGTAAAAACAGCGCAGGCTGCGGGGGGGATCGTGCCTCCTGCTGCTTATCTAGTTCACAGATTGAGAGCCAGCCACAGGCAGGCTTTCGTCACTGACTTGAAACGGCGTTGTGCTGTATTTCGTTCAGTGAGTGAGTTTATCGGTGGCCCAACTTCCCACCGCTACTACCTGCAACCCCTACGAGAAGAGATCGTATTCCCTCTTAAAAGCCCGACAACGAACCTGCAACTCTTCAGATATTGCTAGTGTCTATGGACGGTGATAGTTTCTTTTCATCATAACCCGTTTTCTCGTTTGCCCCCTTATGTTATAAAAAATATAATACCTAAGAGTTCACCTATTATTTATGAATGATATAGAGGTAAGAACGTGCATAAACTACGAAGTTTTTTTCATGGATGCTTTAAGTGGTAGGCAATTCTGAAGGTCCACCGGAACTTTTATAGAAAAAAAAAACGACTTTTTTATCACCTTTTCTTCGGAGTAACTGTAGGTATCTTTTTGTCAGTGCCAGTCAATTTTGACGAAAAAAAAATGAAAATGCAAACCACTTCTTTCGCTTCTTAAAATATGCTGCTACTTCATGACCAAATTTTCTTAGTTGTGGCTTCTGGCAGTGCCTTGATCAAACAACGAAAAGTTAAGCGACGAAACTCCGCCTAGACATGCAACCTTCTAACGATCGACTTGCATGTCGGTATGCTGGAATATTTCAACGATCCACTAGGAAGGACGCAGGGTCTACAATCCTTATAACATACGAAACGAACGAAATTATTAATTAAAAATATTGTTTTGGATATTTAATTTGATTTATAAACCATTGAAGGGCTAAAACAAATCGCGCTTGACAACAACAAAGTGACAATTCAACACTTTGTTGTTAATCGTAGTCTGGATTGAAGATAACGAGGTTTTGACAAAGGCTAAAAAGCGCTACTGCCTAGATTCACTGAAAGCATTATAGCATTTTGTAACACATTGTAAATACCTTTGTTTTTTTAATGATATTTAGGGGACAGGTGAGCAGATAGGTTGCCTGCTTTGCCGGCCTTTATTAGGCAATAGGAATAGGGATAAGGGATTAGGGAAGTTTGGCCACCGGTAAACTCACTCACTGAACGAAACACAGCACAAAGCCGTTGCACGCCAGTTTTCTGTGGAGCCGTTGTATTACTCCGTCGAAACAGCCACACGCTCTCTCACACCAAATTTTAATATAATCAACCTGTATAGGTTGAAGAATTATAGTATCATTATCTATATATATAAAAATGAAACCAATTTTCCTTGGTCACGGCATCACGCGTGTAAGACTGGACGGATTTCACTA
>JAOTAV010027585.1:0-21024 GCA_026546445.1 Cyclargus thomasi
TTCAGCCAAATCTGTTCTGCCGTTCTTGAGTTATAAGTGGTGTAACTAACACGACTTTCTTTTATTTATATAGATAATAGGGTATTTGACACTTTTTGCAAAATTAGGTTCCTTAATATAGCCTTGCTAAATAGTAATAAAACAGCTACAATGTATGTTATTTTGAATGCCCGCGAAAACGCTGTCCGCCTAGATGGGATGTATGTGACGCCACTAATCGCAAAAGAAACCACGACTTCTATTTTTACTTTAAAATATGCTTAAATCTTGGATATTTTTAATAAATAAAACGCTACGCACACTACGATATTTTGACATGACACTATAATCACACACGAAATACTCTTCTAGACAGAGCTACTGGGCGGCAGATTTACAAATGAGTAACAAACTTTACATGAATGCTGCCAATACTGATTCATCTGTCGTCAATGTAATGGTTATTCATTATTGCTTGTGAAAAAGTATTTTTTTTAATAAAAAATGAAAATCTCCGAGGTACATTGGTAGTAGATATTAATGGTGTACTTGTTTGGTTCGTATGTAATCAGGTTAAAAAATATAATTTTTTTTGCTCAATATCTATTGATCTAATTAAGATCCCTTAAAATTAATGCATGATTAGACAGGTACATAGGGAAAAGTTTCGATCAGTATTCATAGTTTTGGTCCCGAACGTAATACTGCAAATGGCCCCGCTGGATAGATAACACGATTTTTGGGATTTCTATCAAAACTGTTTAGGTACATTGAAAACGGTTAGCAAATATATGAGGTACATTGAACTAGCAAACAAATGCGAATAGACGCCCGGACAGATTCGATGGTGTTCATCCTTTTAATTTATTCCTTATATATATGCTTTTTCAAGTAATCTAAGCGAAACGTCGTAGGTTTTTCAAAATTGATTTTACACAATTAACTATATATTTTAAGATATAAAAAGACGTTACCCAGAATCGTCCGTTACGTGAAAATGTTATTAATGCTTGACAAATTTAATTATAATTTCCTGGTGATTTCGAGTCATTATTGGAGAACGTACGTTTTTTGAGAAAGGATTATGAAACCACTGTCACTTTATTTTCCGTCGCTATTTGTAAAGAGAGCGATAACTATCGTCAAGATTTTATAAAACATGGTACGCGGTGGGTTCAATGAACCATAGAGACAACTTAGAAAAAAATTACTATCGTTAAAAATCACAGTGCACGAAATGTTGTTTAGGCTGACAGTTCTTTGTATTTTCTCCGTGGTACCCATTGGTATAACTCATGCGGATTAACTTGGCTCTCTCTTGGCTCGACTCGACTGACATTTCTTTAAAGTACTGATCGCATAAAAAATGTTGTGGTTTTTTGGTATTATTAATGAATTTTGACAAAAGTTTCGAATTGTTAAAAGTTTTAGCTTGACTACAAATTTTGTACCGCGCCCTAGAAACGTGGGGCGGAGCGGGCCGGGGACGGGTCAGGAAAAAATTTGAGGTGTACTCGAGATCAATATAGTTGGACGTATCTTAGGATATAAATTGTCAGTTTAAATTTTGTACTAAATAGACTCTTAAAAACGTTGAAAACATTTTAAGATTAAGATAAGATTTAGAGTCTATTTTGTTACGCATTAAATGCCAAAATATTATGTAATTGCTAGCAGTGTTGTCTCTATAGATATAACTCAATGACTAACAATGACAAACTTAACGAATATATAACAAAAACTTAACATTAACATTGACAAGTAATGACTAGTAACAGATGTTGTTATGTCAACGCTACTGGACATAAAATTCATAAATTTTCGGCTTGAATTTTTCAAACTGTTTTATGCTAACGCTACTCGATGCAAATGACGAATGCGGGGTACTGCGCGGTAAAGCAGGAGGGTGGGTGACATAACTGACATTTCGAACCGAGTGCCTAGTTGACTCGCAGGAGTTATACATACACTAGTTAGTAAACTTGAATTAAAAAGTGCTCAGGCTCCCCCCGAAAAATGTGTCTAGATACGCTAATGTCTATAGACTATACTCTGATTTTATCTTAGTTTGATGTATATAACCTTTCTATGGACACTTGCCAGCGCGAATTTTTCTAAAGACTCAATTTTTCAATTTGTTACGTGTTTTACGATTATGAGACTTTGAAGATGTGGCGAACTAAACCTTGATATATCTGAATGTTACAGTGTGAATGACCTAATCGCTATTTTTTTAATATTTACATCACTTGTTTACTAGCGAAAGATTTTTGTTATGTGATTAACTACTGTCTTTGTCTTCGAATCTTCGAAATAAAATTGATGTAGTTTCAAATTTTAAATATAATTACGGCATATGCCATCGTTTACTGAAAATGGTCGGATAGGCTATCCACAACTTTATTTAACAGATGTTGTATAGATAATCTAACCTCGTTAACAAAAACAAAAATAATATAAACTTGATATTATTTCAATTTAACTTTTTACATTTTAAGTCTTCCGGAGCCCCGGAGCCAAAAGGCAAAAACTGAACCCACATTGGTTCGTATTTATTCGTCATGTCTGTCTATCCGTATGACACAGCCACAAAAACATTACAATAATTTAAAAAACCGGCCAAGTGCGAGTTCCGTACCCAGTACAGAGCTAGAAATTGGGAACACGAATTTATGAAATTTACTTAAACATTTCTCAAATTTATTTTGTTTTTAGTATTTGTTATTATAGCGGAAACTGAAATACATATTCTCTGAAAATTTCAACTCTCTAGCTATTACCGTTCTTGATACAGCCTGGAGACAGACTGACGGACAGACATCGAAGTCTTAGTGATAGTTCCCACGTGATGAACTAATTTTTGCGTAACAAAGTTGCGGGTACCAAGTAGTCCTAAAAAGAAATCAATGTAATTTCATACATACTTAAAGCATTGTAACCGCAAAGTATTGATTGTATGTTACCGCAAAAATTTTCTTATTCTACCCGCAAACGTGGCATTCGATTGTGTTTATTTGACAATTGCGTACGTGAGGCGCCAGTGTAATAGCCTCGTGTCAAATATTTGGATAATATATTAATAAAGATCCCAAGAGGATTCCGTGTTGTAAATAATAACGATATAAGTGGGGCATATTGTGGCCTTGTATGTCGTGCTAGCTGTTGCCCGTGACTACGTCCGCGTAAAACTTCGTAAAAGATCTCGCTTTTACAACATTTTTAATGTTATATAGCCTATAGGCCTATATATAGCCTCTATAAATAGAACGACTAACACAAAAAATATGTTTTCAATTCCGGAAAGTAGTTCTTTGTTTTATGAGGCGAGCAGACGACTTGCTTGATGGAAAGCAACTGGCGTCACCCATGACACTCGCGACATCCAAAGAGTTGCAAGTGCGTTGCCGGTCTCAGTTCTAAAAAAGTTTCCTACGGGAACATTTAATCGGAAAAAAGTGTCTTGTAATCTCAGTCAGCCAAGAAATTCCGCTCCATATTTTCGCGATGAATCAAATGAGCCTAAACATGTTGGGTTCGCATTGTTTAGTTACGGATTCCCGTGGCTGCCTTCCAACTCCATCATCAGATCAGCTTTCCGCGAACAGACACGGCGAAAAAAATTTTATTAGGTATCGGCTATTTTATGGAATTTAGGGGCGAAACGAACAAACGGGTTACCTGATGGAAAGTAATTGCCGTCGCTCGTGGGCACTCGCAACATCCAGAGGGTAGCAAATGCGTTGTCGGCCCATTATGAGGGATTAGAACAAGGGAATCAGGATAGGGAAGAAATTCTTAGGGAAGTTGGGCCCCCGGTAAACTCACTAAATGGACGACACATGTGCTATGTTTCGTCCAGTAAGTTTCACGCCAGTTTTCTGTAAGGCCGTGTTGTTACTGAGGTAAAGCCGGCCCATTCATGTCGAAGCATGGCTCTCCCACGACATCATAGAAAATAATTGGTTTATGACACGATTGTAATACCTAGAAGTGAAATATAATCATAGCATAGCAAGCGACAAGTGACGAGTGCGGCCGCGCCGGCCGGCTCTCTGTGAGTTGTGATTCATGTGTGCGTTACTTGCGTGCATGTTGTGTGCGCGATCTGCGGGGGCCCGGCCGGCGGCCGCGCGCGTTTGACAGAGTACGATTTTCAAAATACCTATTTTTCTACGCTCGCGGCTCTACACAATCCTCATAAACTACTCGACGACCTCTGTGGCTCAGTTGATAAGCGCGTTGTTAGCGAAAGCCGGAGGTCGCGGGTTCGTAGGCCGCCAACGGAGAAAAAAGTTTTTCAATACTCTTGGGTCTTGCCATATAATAAATATCTCAAATATGTTTATAATATAAAAAGTATTAAATACATTTCAGTTGTCTGGTACCTGTAACACAAGTCTCTCAGGTACTTATTACGGAGCCAGACTGACGTGGCGTGAAACGCCTATAGATATTTCCATTATTAATCTTCTTACCAAACCCCATCAATATCACCATACCTATCAAAATTTATTTAGGGTATTATGGATGAAGAGGTAACAGGCAGACACACTTTCGCGCATTTTATATTAATATGGAAGTATGGATTACGTTTTGTAATAAAAGCTATCAATCTGAAACTCAGATATTGGTTTGATAACCACCGTATAACTACTGGTTTAGTTTTATCAATATTTGCTTATCCTTATCAATATTTCTGGCTAGTATCAATATATCTATGAATATTCAATTCAAGTTATTGTTTGTATGTTTTTATGATAAAAAAATATATTATCCTGGCTGAAAAATCTAATACTGTTTTGCCATACACTTTAGACCGCGGCTTTATACTTTTAACACACAAGTACAAATTATTTATAGGTTAATCTCTCAAAACTGAAATATATATATTCGTTGTGTAGTTTTGATATCAAAATTACATTATAATGGCTGATTTACATTGAGTCAGTAATTGACGTCAGGGCTGATCTGACACTGTCATCTTGTAAATTAATTACAAGTCAGTACAGTTCGACAGTATGACCAGGCGACACTCTTGACTAGTGTAGCTCTATCATGAGTTTAAAGCAATAGTTTTAGTCGATACTCGATAGCGATGTAAATGATGTAAAGTATAGCAATTTTAGACCGTAAGTGATCGCTAGAGGCGCTGTAAAATTTTTCCATACTAAAAATTTACGTAGTCGCTATCGATAATCGACACTTACCATTGCTTCAAACTCATGGTGAAGCCACTGATAGTACAACTGTGGTTACAACTAGTCAGTTTTTGGCACCAGCACTGATGTCAGTTACTGACTCAATAAAAATCAATCATTACGGTAACTATTTTTAACATTATAATTTAGCAACGTCTCATAATTTCGAAGTTTACTCAGGCCTGTAGGGTTCAACGTCTAGAAACTGCAATGTTACGACTAATTTAACTTTAATTAAAAGCGAAATTGAGCTAAGCTATTACTCTGCAGTTTATTAAACACTTAGGGCTTAGGCCATATCCCTTTGAGTAAGTGGTTCACACAACGAATGTTTGCAGTTTGCAGCTACGAAGATAGATCCGTTAAAAAAAAATAGGAGCGCCCGTATTATAATAATTTAAATTTATCTATTTTATAAGTTAACTTGTAACCGTAAATAACAAGTTGTACCCCATGGTCCACATGGTAGCGATGTGGTACCGATGTGATATAAAACGAAAATGTACTCTTTACTTTCCTAGAAGAAATTATCCAAGTTTCACTAGATTAAATCAAGCGACTGGTCAGTGGTCGGTGATAAAATCTCGTAACTAGCCAGCGAATATATCTAGTAGCAGACCAGCAAAGCTAGATAAAAACTATAAATGGCGCCACCTACAACTGAGTAGTAAGAATAATAAAATTGTTCACATAAAAAAAAACTTTATTCGATGTCAAATTAGACTAGCCCATTACTAGATCGATTAACTTATGTCCAGTTTAATGAGCCAGTTACTAGAAAATATTCGATTACATTCCTACTAGGATTCATTTTGATTTCCCTTGATTCTAATTTCCTTTTAAAAGTGCAAGATAAATAAGAATGCAAATGATACCGTCGAAAATAAAGCCAAAGTTCTTAAAACGATAAATATCGTAATTTACTAATTATCTTTACGGGTCCATTTAAATTAATGTAACATTTTCCTTGTTTACATCTTTATGAGACTTGAGGGTGAAATGAGCAGGGTAAGAAAGAGACGGGTGCGATTGACTAGCTTTATCTCTTTCACACCTCGCCCGCACAAATTAAATTAAATGACAGAAACATTTCTCGTTATCATGAACATAGGCTTTGAAAGATTCCAAGCGGACCGAGCTTGGGACTCATAATTTCCTAAACGTTATTGTAAGATGATTAAAGCTTTATGCGCTGGGACGTAAACTTCTAATTCGTATTTTATCATATACTAGCTGTTGTCCGCGACTCCGTCCGCGTGGTAACTACGATAAGAAATGTTATTTATTACACAAAATTAAATGCTCATTGCAAAATATGTGTAAAATGATTTTCCTTATTTTCCTACATTTCTCCTGTATTTTTTCCGGAATCTAGTTTGCTATAAGCCTCACAGACCCCGAGATCTTTCTAATGAATGCAAAACTGTCGAAATCGGTTCGCGCGTTTTGGATAAAGTTCTACGGGAAGGAAAACCCGACTTATTTTTATATAATAGATAACAATCAACAGCTACCTAATTTCAATGTCTCAAAATTGTCTGTTTATCCGTCTCTATGTCACGACCACTATTTTCTTGTTGAAACTTTATAAGAAGATGTGCTCTGTTGCTTGAATCGCTTTAAGATCTTACTAATATTATAGACGCGAAATTTTGTGAGTTTGTTGTTTTACTCATAGGCTACTTTTTTCGCGGGTAACACCGCGGGGCAAACCTAGTTCTAAATAAATCAGAAGAAACATATCAAACTTGCGTACTATGGATAGATTTTTGAAAATAAGATTATTAAGAAGTTACCTATTTGTGAATATTACTGCAAACACCCTTGTTTGCAGTAAGCAACCTAGTATTTTATTCTATTTTTTTATTTTAAAAATTAACCTATTATATTATATCTATCTAATAGTGAAGACCTATTTTTGGCTTCCTCTTGCATACATAGATTCTATTCTTTCTAATTATAAGCTGTTGATTTTCCGAATCAAATAAATAAATATCATTCTTCGTGCTCCTTCCAAAAACAAGGAGATTAGAGTGACGTCAGTAACAAAGTTAGCTCTGTTTGCTTAGCGAGCCGTAACCTTATAACGCAACAATGTGAATTAACCCTTAGTGTATGACTAATACATACTAATACCAAAAGTGAGAAAGTGTGTTTGTTTGCGTTTCAACCTTAATGAAACACACTTATTTTAACTGTTGTACACCTGATGATAACTTTGTCGAAACCGGTCGTGTATTTGTTAAAAATTTGTAAAATCAAAGTGAATATAGTGGAAATGGCGCATGAAAAAGTGTGTTTCATTAAGGTTGAACATGAATTTCCACCATGAAACAACAGTACAAACAGTTGTTTGCGTTTTCTTCTCACTCTTATAATAGACTTACCACTCACTCTAATAATAGGAACTAATAGACTTGATTTTTAACGTACATTGAAAGAGTGGAGAGTAACAAAGGCCTCTTTAGGTCCTTGTGAACCATCATGTTCCTTAAGGAGGCCTACAAGAATATTCATATTACGATTTTCAAATAGCATAAGCAAAGCCGCGGGTTTTTCCTGTAGGAGTATATCATTAAAATAAAAATATAGCAAATAAACATTGCTAAAGATATATAAGAAAGAGTACATAAAATTCACGTAATAACTTTTTATACTTTTTCTCAACTTTGAAAAACCACTTGAAAACTCAGGTTAACAATATATAATGTTTCTTGTTTATTTGTCTTGGCTCCGACTCGGCGCAACTTGGACTATATCCTACACCTGGTGCTCTCAATGCTAAAATAAAATTTCGGTTAAACGCTTTTACTTTTAAACTTGCAAATACACCGTATAAGTTTAACTGTAGAGTAACTCAACTAATTTAAAAAATTTCGTTGAATTAGTGCGAAACCAAAAGCTCTACTCTCAAATAGCATTCAATATAATGACGACCTCTGTGGCTCAGTTGGTATGCGCGTTGCTTAAGCCGGTGATCGCGGGTTCGAATCCTGCCGACGGAGCAAAAGTTTTTCAATGTTTCTGGGTCTTGGATGTGTATTAAATATGTGTATAGTATAAAAGTATCAAATATATTTCTTTTGTCTGGTACCTGTAACACAAGTCCCTCGGATACTTACCACGAGGCCAGACTGACAAAGTGTGAAGCGTCTATAGGTTAATGTCATTTAAAATGAAAGGATTCTTCCGAAAAGCCAAGCAGTGTAATTGCTCACTGACTAATAAAAATTATGTAAAAAAAATTGCGATCCGCCTAGCTGTGTCGCATCAAAATGTTTGCGAAGCTAAAAGTGTGCATAATATACCCGATAGGATCGCTATAGAACATGCTAGGTAAACAAAAATAACAGTAGAAATCCCTTTCATACTGTTGATAAAGGACTCAGTGACGCCGTAAAAGCGTAGAAACGTTTATTTTATGGACATTTTACGAGATAGTAATGCAAATTTGATCCCTAAATTTATTATTCATTAGCGCGGGGTCGTGTTTCGTTATTAAAGACTTTGTATGCCTAGTCAAGTCAATAAAACTTTAATACACTTTAAGAGCAGCACTTTCATAATAGCATTTTTTTAAATTACCGTATGTAATGATATATTATTTTATAGTATTAGTTTATAGTCAGGGTAACGTTTAAAACGTTTCTACGTTATTTGCCATTTTATTGAGTTATTTGAAATTAACATGTTTTATTTGTAGTATCGCAGGTCAAATGTTAACTTTCCACTCATGCTAATTTTATCGAAAGCTTATGTCAAATGCGACTTTGCGATAGCGATAACGTCTTGGCTAGTAGCTCTGAACAAAACTCTCGGAATCGACCTAATTTTGCCGTACTGTCCCAACATTCTGACTCATACTTTTGAATCTTAAACGATTTCGGAGTGCGGTCCCCGGTTTTACATTGTCGTATGAAGGTCCACGTATTCAGAAAAAACGACGAGTGCGAACGGCAGTGCAAACTTCGAGAATTCAGAAAATAAAGTATTTTTGCAGCTGCGAAAAAACGGCAAATGGAAATGGTTTTCAATAAAGTTCTTTTAGCTGACAGCGTATTGAAACGTGTGGTATGTTACTTTATTTTATAAAACGTGATTTACAAATGAAGTTCGATTTTTCAACTTACAGGAAATGTGTAGGAACGACGATTATAGACGATGACACGCGAGCATCACTGTGTGGAGGCAGGCCTGTCGCACTCGAGTGTGGCAGTATTAATCTGTAGGTACTTCTCCGAAAGGGCTCATCGCCAGGGCCTCACATGCAAGTTTTTTTATTTAAAAATTTTTTTTTTGTAAATATTTGTTATGTTATAATAAATATTTTAACATTTATTTAGAGAGGCAAGTTTATTTAAATCAGTAAGGCGTCACATATGAGTGGTAACCGTGTAATGAAAACGCGTGCGAGTTTTTGTACCTACTTATGACAACGAAAAAGAATAATCAATTTTCTATGGCGCAATGCATTCATTGATTATAAAATCATGTCACGTATTTCGCGCTTGAAACGCTTTACATGGCAAAGTCACAGAAGTTGTTTGCCGCATATTTGGTAACACCTGAAGTTGCGTTTTTTATTGAAATTTACTGACGAGAACCAAAAAGGTATAATATGTGTTTTCTGTGGTTAGGTGCACTTCCGAAGATTATTTAATTACCCATAATGTTATCAATTGTGGTCAGCTAATAAGCTAAACTATCAGTATATATCTCATTTTATATACAAACAAACAAACACACAATTAAAAAAATATAGTACCACTGGACCTTACAGATTGTTAAACAGATATTTTGTCAAACATACAGTTTCCGTGACAAATTGCACGAAATACACTTCAACATCGTTCGAATTGCCAGCATTACTTACGGGGATCCTCACTGAGCCAACACAATAAGAAGACTATAGCAGATAGCTATAACAAGGGATTATAGAGCCGTTGTTCCCTGTTCTAAAGTTGCTGTATTTGAGGTTTAAAATAATAATAATAATAATATACAATTGGTATTATATTTTAATAATGCTCATTTGGAACTTCAAATACAGCTTTACCCATAGGTATTTTGATGATTTTTTTGATGTGGATAAAAATATTGAAATATGTTATCCATAGTAATATTATAAATGCGAAAAGATAGTTAATAATTTTAACCGTCTTCCTAAACACACGCTTAAAATTAATTAATTACGTTTCAACGGCCGCGCTTCCAAACTGCTGTACGGCTTTAAACGACACAATATTATTACCTGTGCGACTTAACTAAGCACATGATTTTGACAAAGTAATTTTGAAAAAATGTAAAAAATAACATAAAAATTGTCCAATAACAGCAACAGAAAACTTGCTGAAATATCGATGCCTGTCGATGGTACCAATTGGCTATAAGTTTCCTGTTGCTGTTTTTGGACTTTTTTTATGTTCTTTATTTTTTCCAAAAAGACTTATCTATATAGATCTTATAAGTAGTTAAGTCGCATTGTGATTTGTGATGTAAAATAGCCGCCTGTCATTTAAAACAAATGTCAATATGTATACCACCGAAAGTCGAGTGTGCCATTTTTGCCACCGTGTCCGCTGTGCGCAGCTACATTGCACCCAGCGAATACACCGTCGTATACTACGAATTATGGTGCCCTGGTCATTGTGAATTTTTATTTTTATTGCAAATTTGGTAACCTTCAGTGTAGAAAATACTAAAAATTTAGTTCTAATAACCAGTAAATAAAGTTATAAAAAATGCCAAAGGCTACGGTAAACGTTTTCTTTCATTGCTCGAAAGGACGAGCGGGGCAGAAGCAACGCTCTCAGACCCGCAATTAATCCGTTAAAAGAACCCAGAAAAAATACAATTTTAGGTATAGGGTCCTTTTCGACGGAAAGAAAGAAAACCTTCTCCTGTGAAGTTCGCCTTTAGCAATTGAGCATTTATCACCTGCTTAATGTAAAGTGATGCTGTTTTTTGTCGCACAAATTTTATAATATGGCGCATTAGACAAGGACACCACAAAGAAGTTTTATAAACAGCGTGGATCTGATGGTACGGCAGTGGCATCGCCAAGTCTAGCGCGAAGCAAACACTGCCGTATCATCTTTACAAAAATCTAGACAACTAGATTTCATTACTTTTTAGAGAAAACGAGCAGCTCGATCGAGACTTGGCCTGCCCTTTTTCAGAATGTTTTTGGTGGGATCTTATTATTCAATTATAAATTGAATCTTACCTTTTTTCGTTTTTCGTTTTACATTAACAAAATAATTGTGATGTGGTTTACAGCACATCACAATTATTTTGTTAATGTAAAACTTATTTTTTTTAACTTTTGTCTGAAAATACTGAACAGGTATTTATGACATTTTGATACACGGATAAGGAAATCGACTCAGATAATATACTTTTTTATTTAAAGTAAATGCGCTTGTTGGATAATTTACCACGCAGGCTAAGACGCAGGTAAAAGCTAATCTAAAATAACAAAACAATATCATTCAACTGTCTAAAACAGAAATACAAGATTTGTGGATTTGGCTTGTCTTGCGTGAAAATTAATGCTTCGCTCCAATTTCGTCACACGTTCAATTTGACAAAACGATTTGGACTGATTAATTTTATAGTATCTGATATTTTTCTAACGCGAAATAAAATGATCGCTGTGCCTCAAACACTAATTTAGTGTACACATAAAATTAAAAGACGAATAAAATACTTTTGAAGGGATTCAAGCCCGTATAAACATTTCACGTCATAACAACAAAACAAATTATCTACCCAGTTTTTAAAATAAACTTTAGACTTCTTCGAACATTTCAAACGAGCAAATAAATATTCTAACCTGTACGACCGGAACCACTAAGTAAGTATCATCGTAACACTGTTACCACTACACTTCACACACACACGTCAGTCCTGGGCGGGCCGCCCGCCTTACTGAATGCGGAGCGGGAAACGGCTAGCATCAGGGCTGGCAATCCCGCGACTCACTGTGAACAAGCGCGACGGGGGACGCGTGAAAGTTGGCACCCCTGGCCCACGTGGCTACGACGCCTGTTACTGGGCTGTCGAACAATATCTCACGTCGAAAATAAACTGATGCAGCAAGTTTAATCACCCGTCACTCGTCACGTAGCCGAGCAATAACAAGCTACGAACTGCTAATGTGGGAGATGCTTCGGCACTAACACGGTTTACTATGTATTTTAGGACTGTAGTTCCTTCCTAGGAAAATATTAACTTAATTAGCTTATTAAAATTAGTACTTGGTGCCCACAACTTCGTGGCGTAAAAATTTGTATGTCACGCGGAGACCGCACATTTTCCCGGGATAAAAAGTATCCTATATGTTGCCCAGACCTAATAGCTATTAAACAGAAAAGCTTTATTCAAATCCGTCCAGTAGTTCTGGAGATTAGCGCGTACAAACAGATGAACAGATAACTTTTTTGTAGATTTGTGTTCTACTACTGTTCCTTGGCCCCCCACATTGATTAGTTTGTAAAAGTATTAATTGTACAGACACTCCAATTTTACTAGTTTATTATATATATATAAATTATCAACGTACTCAGAAGTCAGGTATAATATATAGTTAAGCTGACCGAGGCCTCAAAAGCTTGTAATACAAATATTGCAAAGAAATTGCTCTAAAATTAAGTTTTGTATATTTCATAAAAAAAAACGAATATTTTTCATAAAACAGTTACTTTAAATTTTATTTCAATTGATTGTAAAATTACTGTTTTGTTATGAATAATAATTATAATTACTAATTATTTGTAAAAAACATCACAAAATGAATTGCTTTGCTTGAGGATTTGTAGGCCCGCTGAAGTGGCGTTCTGAATTCAGAACCGAAAAACTTACCGAACTATAAAATTTAGAATCTGAATCGTCGTGCATACTGCTAATGTATGATACACAGAACTAATATATATTAATAATACAAAACTGAACAGTTCCTTTGTTTGTTTGATCGAATAATCTTAGGAACTACTTGCCGGAAAATTATTTTTGTGTTAGTCCATTTATCGAGAAAGGCTATATCTGTTAGCTGTATAGGCTGTAGACTGTAACATAAGGACTAATAGGAGTCGAAAAGTAATAATAATTTAATAATTATAATTTTTACAGCATTGTTTAATGTTGTAAAAACAGGATATTTTTAAATTTTCACGCAGACGTAGTCGCGGGCAACAGCTATTCATAAAAGGGCGATTAAAGCAAAAAATAAACGCTCTTCACACTTACGACCGCTTATTCATATGCCAGGTGAAACAGTGCGACGCGGAACCGCCGCGAAAACAGTTTTTTCTTAATGACTCGGTGAGTATACAAAATTAAAAAAAAACGCTTCTACAGAATTTCGGTAACGGAATTTTTTATCGTGTGAAAATTAGAGGCATCTTTGTGATTTTTTTTTATCGAAAAAAATTTAAGCTATCGTGTTTTTGCTAATACAGAAGCTCACAAATACAATTTAGTATCTATGTTCAATAAAAAATGAAACGATTTGTAGATTATTATCAAGTATTAAACGTAACTATGCAATAGCCAATTTTGCTTTTATCGCCCTCTTAATATTTTCTTTGAGCTAAGATAGTTTAGATCTGTTCTTGGATTTATTGTTTGATTCCGGTTACAAAAAGATGGAAGGATGGTCAGTTATTTATTGAAACTTATTTTTCTTTAAACTTTCTTTCTATTTTCTCCACGCACTGGCAGAAAACTTTTAAAAAAGAAATTATCATTCTAGTTTCAAGTTCATGTCAATCTTTGTCAATTAGTTTTCATGTGAAAGTTTTTTGCTGTGTTGTGTTTGAAACAAAAATAAAATAAACATTAAGATGCCGTAAGTTTTATACTTAATTTAATTTTCATATTTTCTTACGTTACTACGTTCATCACAGAGCATTTGAAACAATAGTAATACTATTAAATTCTTGAGCATTTTGCATGAAAACATTGTAGAAGTACAGTATAAAAATATTCCGTACTTTTGGAGTTAATTCTATGATCTTTATGTTAAAGAGTAAAAATAATTTCATATTTATACAAATATCAAGATAACTCTTACAAAAATATGCCAGATGGAGATAGGTTGCGCTTGGAGTCAACAATATCTATACTCTTAGTAGCTGTTGCCCGCGATTTCGTCCGCTTGATGACTTTTCTCTTGAATTTTTTTTAGATCATTCTGGAGTTAAATCGTTAGAAAGGAAAACCCGATTTTTTTATATAATACATTATTATGAACAAGAAAGTCTGTTTGTTTGTTCTTTCTTTACGTTCTAAGGAGGCAACCAATCGACTTGATTTTTGGTATAGAATTTAGTTAAAAGGACGGAAAGTAACGTAAGCTACTTTTGAATTAAAAAAAAATATATATATTTTCTCGAAATATTCGTGTTTTCACGCGAGGTAAAAATTTTGCATAATCTAGTAACATACAATGATAAAGTGCACACCACTTTCGTACTCGATCATTTGAAACTGGTATACACACTTTTATTAAATCCTTTTTTATCGTATAAGATTAGATCTTAGATAATTGTACATGCGAGCTTCTGTGCCGATATTCCGAGTTATCTATTGGAAATGTCAAGTGCTTGTTAACGAGTTAGGTTATCTGTAGTCGAAGTACGACCTTGTACCATCGATCGTAGCATCTCAATGGCTGATGTCCAACAAACTGACGTAAGGTCTGCTTTGTACGATTAAATTGTATCGAAAGAGGAGAAATTTGCATTTAGAATATACGAGGAAATGTATGAAATTAATAAGTTACTTATAATTGCACGCTTAGGCTCATGTAAAATCGCCTATACAAGTCTATACATTACTGAGGACAACTACAAGTATGTTACATGTGCACGGGCGATACATGATCACGAAAGCTCTTATATTCGCTCATAATAATAATATAATATCTATGGACGCTTCACAACACTGTTCTCAGTCTGGCCCCGTGCTAAGTACCCAAGGGACTTGTTACAAGTAGCAAACAACGAAAATAAGTTTAATACTTTTATACTATACACATACTTAAGATTTTTATTATATGGTACACATATTTAATACACACCCAAGACCAAGGAACTTTGAAAAACTTTTTGCTCCGTCGGCGGGATTCAAACCCGCGACCCCCGGCTTAAGCTACCAACGCGCTTACCAACTGAGCCACAGAGGTCGGCATACATTACTATTTTACCCGGCTCGTGACCCTGTACATATGAAAGGAGGTTTAATATTTTTTGTTGTAATTCTGATGCGATGCAGTCCAAAAGCCGACGAAGAGCCGATGTCAGTTCTGGCGAAGGTGAAACTGTACACGGCGGTGCACTGGAAGGGCCTCGTGATATTCCTGACGCCACTGAGCTTCCTCTTCGTTCTTGCACCTTTTCCACCGAAGGCTAGTCCATACTAATAATAATAATATAATAATATCTATGGACGCTTCACACCAGTTCAGTCTGGCCTCGTGCTGAGTACCTGCCCGAGGGATTTGTGTTACAGGTACCAGACAACGGAAATATATTTAATACTTTTATACTATACACATATTGAAGGTTTTTATTATACAATACACATATTTAATATACATCCATGACCCAGGAACATTGAAAAACTTGCTCCGTCGGCGGGATTCGAACCCGCGACCCCTTAAGCTACCAACGCGCTTACCAACTGAGCCACAGAGGTCGTCGACTAATATAATTATACTAGATAATCGCGTGACTCCGCTGTGCCAAAATTCGTTCATCGCGCAGGACCCGTACATTTTGTCAGGATAAAGGTACCCTACGTCCTTCCTCGGGACTCGAAGTATGTTCATAACAAATTTCAACAAAAGTGGTTTGAACGTGAACAGGAATTTTAATTATATCCAATGTCCAGACATAGATACAATTATTATAAATACGAAATTGAAGACATAAGTGGAAGAAGCGGATATGTAACATTTTAACAACTCCCGGATTTTTGCGTTAACGACGCTTTTGGAATAATACGGGTTTGATCAGTGGCGTAACTATACCGTTCGAGGCCCGTGGCAAATTTGTTTTCGTTCCACAATGTCAGTCCAATAAAAAAACACGTCAAGCGATTATTTTAAAAAATACTTGTCTAGGGGGATTGATCGGGGGCTATTTCCGGCTAGGGGCCCGTGGCATTTTGCCGGCTTGTCACCTTGTAGTTACGCCACTGATGTATAGCTAGATACACTAGCTAGATATTCAAATAGGTAAGCTACACGATTTGTCAAAATTTTATGGGAAAAAATTAGTATATATTCGAAGGTTGCAAAAAATGTGTTATTTGCTTAACGCTTAAATGTGTTATAGTTATCTGCTTCATCCACTTATGACTTCAATTGTGTCTACCTGTCCGTCTGTCTGTCTGTTTCTTCTTCACTCTCAAACCAATGAACAAATGTTGCTGAATATTGGTATCGGTTTGGAGATACTTTGAGTCCAGCGGAAGGACGTAGAATGCTTAATATCCCGAAGTAACTTACGGATTCCCTGAGATAAGCGAATTTTTGGCGCAATATAGCTGTGAACTGTTGGGTACGCGCCGTACGCGCATTAGATATTGTGTGATTTAGTGTGTATTAGCATAGACAAATTATTTTCTCTATTGTATTAGCTATAGATATATTGTGCATCGTGATAGCTCCGTGCGAACGCATATAGTCTAATAAACCAGTCTATTAACCGCCGCCCTTGTTACACTACGTATCTAACTTGGACATCATAACAATTTTCCTTCCAGAACTACCAATGGACGGCGTACTGCCTGTGCGTGATGGCGGTGTACTGGGTCACGGAGTGCATACCGCTGCCGGTCACCTCCTTTCTGCCGCTCGTGGTCTTCCCTATGGCGGGAGTCCTGGAGACCGGGGAGGTGTGCAGGTCTTACATGAATGTGAGTGAAAACATAACCCCTAACATTTGGGACAGTCGCACTAAGAAAGGGAAGTAAACGATTATTTGTGTTATTGTTTCAATATTACTAAATGTTTTCCGTGAATCCATTGTGCCAGAATTATATAACGTACATTTTTCCACGATAAAAAGTATCCTATGTCCTTTCTTGGACCTCAAAGTGTCACCCCATCAAAATCGATTTAACGGTTTGGAAGATATAACAGATAGACGCACTTGCATTTTTAATTTTAAACATATAATAAAACAGTGAAATTGGAATGTCTGTACATTTAATATTTATACAAAATAATCAACGCGGGGATGCTAAGAAACAGTAATAAAACACATATAGACAAAAAAGTTGTATGTTTATCTATTTGTCTGTTTGTTGGCGCTAATACCAGAACCACGTGACGGACTTGAAACAATCTTTTTATGTTTAATAGCTATTAGGTCTGGGCAACATATAGGATACTTTTAATCTCTGAAAAAATTATGTTTTCCGTGCGATTTACAAAGTTTTGCGCAAAGAAAGTGGCGGGCACCAACAAGTATAGAACAGAATAATAGAATACAGCAATTTTGAAATACAGCCTGAATTCAGACAATCATAGAAGTCCTGGAAATAGTTAGCTATTTTTATTATTTGGGTACGGAACCCTAAGGAGTAAATTGCCTAAACGTGCACTTGTGATCCTTAAAATGAGTTGCCAACAGCGAATCAATTAAGAATGACAAGGTTGTCTAACAGCGTTTCCTTGTTCTCACAATTTACTAAGCTTTATTTACTAGAGATTTCGTCAGTGGTGATGACGTAATTAAAGCTTAACATTTTAAGCGTGTGCAAAGTGTTGTTAATGATTTTGAAAGTTCTTTTTTTATCTATTTAATCAAAAATATAATATTATGAAAAAGTAGTAAAATCTATTTCTTTGCGATTTACCACGAAAATTTTCGTTATCTAGGTTTTTTTATGATATCTATGGGGCAAACGAGCAGACGGGTTACCTGATGTTAAGCAACTAGCGTCGCTCATAGACATTTGTAACATCTGAAGAGTCACAAGAGCGTTGCCGGCCTTTTTAAGGGAATAGGAATAGGGAAAGAGGATTAGAGGAAGTTGGGCCACCGGTAACCTCACTCACACAGCACAACGCCGTTTCACGCCAGTTTTCTGTGCGGCCGTACTATCACTCTGGTCGAGCCAGCCCATTCATGCCGAAGCATTGCTCTCCTACGACAAATAACGATTTTTTAATGAAAATATGACATATGTTATATTAACTAACTGTGCCCCGCGGTGCTAACCGCGTAATAAGCAAGCCTATGTGTTAATCCAGCGTGTCAGCTAGCTCTGTGCCAAATTTTGTCGTAATCGGTCCAGCCGTTTAAGCGTGAAGAAGTAACAAACATACACACTCACAAACCCACAAACTTTTGCATTTATAATTTTAGTAGAAAGTAGGATATTTTGGACCATGGCAAGGAAGAAGAAGATAAATAACACTGATAACTCACAGGATACCTTATTCATGTTCATCGGGAGCCTGATCCTGGCGTACTCGGTGGAGCAGAGCGGCCTCCACCTGAGACTCGCGTACGGCATGATACGACTCATAGGATACTCGCATGTCAGGTACGTGAAGAACATTATTTGTCTTAACTTTGTAATCTGAGAGCTGGTAGCTAATTTTGAGTAGGTTTGAGTTGATTTGAGGCAAGCTGAAACCTTGTCACGTAACTCTCCTGTTACAACCCCATACGGAACTGAAGACCTGGCCTGGAATGAGAAGCGGGGCCTACCCTACATTTTTCCTAAAGAAAAAAAATATTTTTGTTTTCCAAATAAGTAATTTTCATATGTTATAGTTGAATATTTGAAAAATAGAAAACATGATGAATAAGATAATTTTGTGGGGGCTTAACATTGCTAGGCGCGTGCAAAAATAATTGCTTGCAAACTATAGAAAATATTTTTGTGGCAACATGAAACTTTAATAGAAGAATTTTTATCACTAAACAATCAGATTCCGAGATATATTTTTGGAAAATTTCTTTTTTTAGATTTTTAGCCTTTTTTTCTGATTTCTCTAGCTAGCCAGGTCTGCAGTTCCGTATTGGGGTGTAATAAGAGAGAAACATTACAAGGTTTCAGCTTGTCTCAAATACTAACTCAAAAATTGTTACCAGCTCTCGGTTTATTGTTGCGAAAGGGCTCCAATGCGTTGGGTTGTCGCATATGACGTTTCAACAGAGTGACGGACAGGAGACATAGCAGGAGCGAGGGTTATGACAGTGCAGTCACTGTCGGAGCTCATAATGCGGGCTCTAGTAGTGGTGATGTATGTTGAGGTGGCATTGATTTCGTTGGTCAGTTGCGACTACGCTACGCAACGCACTAAAAATGGAGATCCAACAGCAAGCTGCCTCGGACATATGGCAACGCTGAGTAAGCCGGCAGCCTGCAGGCCAGGAACAAACGACCAGCAATAGTGATAGTGTTCAATTAAAATTAAAGTTCATATTTGGAACTTATTGTGTCGGAATCCATGATAAAAGCACAGAATAGAAAAACATACAATTTCGGCTAGATTGCTTTTGTTATTACATGATACGAATTTGATTTTGGAGCAATAATTGCTTTGGCGAGATACATAATAGCCGTGCCATTGCGACCCGCACCGTTCGACCGTCAGCACCAACTCCATAGATCTCTATCTCTATTCCCGTAGTGTAAGGCCAGCAACTCACTTGCAACTCTTTTGATGTTAGAGGGATCTACAGCTACTTTCCATTAGATGTCCATCAGGTCCTTATAGAATCCGGATAATCCGGATTTCTCAAGAAAATAGTTTTTAGCATTCTGTAGGTCCTTATCATCATCCAAATCATTGGTATAATATTTTTCATATTTAAGCACAAAAAAATCCGCAAATCCGGATTTCTCCAAAAAAAAATAGTTTTTGTCCTTATCGTCATCCAAATCGTTGGTATAATATATGTTATATTTCCTTTAAAAATCGTTATCTATCGTAGGAGAGCCATGCTTCGGCATGAATGGGCCGGCTCGACCGGAGTAATACTACGGCCTCAAAGAAAACTGGCGTGAAACGGCGTTGTGCTGTGTTTCGTCCAGTAAATGAGTTTACCGGTGGCCCAACTTTCACTTATCCTATTTCCTTATCCCTATTCCCATTCCCTATTCCCTTATAAAAAGGCCAACATCGCACTTGCGACTCTTTAGATGTTACGAGTGTCCATGGACGACGGCAGCTACTTTCCATCAGGTGACCAGCTTGCTCGCTTGTCCGAATTCAACCGAAAATTAAATTCGTAATAACCGCAGGGTTTCATTTATTATACCCGTAGAAGCCAATACCCATTTGAATTGGTCTTGAAAATTGATAAAAGGCAGCTCTATTCATTTGTGTATCGCATCATTAGTCTTAGACGGTTCTAGAGCATTCACTCAACGTATTCATTTAGTACTATTTATGCACTAATAAATACGTTTAATGTAGTGTAGTTGAGGCTAGACGCCAGTCGGTCGGAGCTCGGGTGAAGTGAGTCTGTCCCCATTAAGATTCCTAAGCGTTTCACTCGTAAGTATAGCTAAAATATCGAAAAGGCTAAGGAACTTAATACTATCATACAATACAAGATATTGTATACGAATTACAAGCTATTGAGACATAGGAAAGGAGATTAAGGGGAATACAGCCGCCAACGGCCTGACCATACAATCGTAGTTTTGATAATCTCCCCCCGCTAACGGAAAATAATTAATATACAATTAATAAAAACAAGAAACAAGAATTCCTCCTTAGGGATTATAGTATTACATGGTGTTGAATCCAAGGGCAGGTTTGTAGAGTACCAAAAAAGTTTGTAAAGTAGTAAGCACCTTTATTATGTAATAAAGT
>JAOTAV010027596.1:0-21022 GCA_026546445.1 Cyclargus thomasi
ACCTGGCTGATGAGAAGCGGGGCCTACCCTACATTTTACCTAATTAAAAACAAAAAAATATTCTTAAAGTATGTTTGAGGCAATATTTATATGTTGTTGTTGAATTTTTAAAGAAAATTGTAAGCCAGATGATTTAGTGGGATTTTAACATTGCCAGGGGCGTACAAAAATAATTTGCGAAAATAACTTACAAAATTTTTAGTATTTGTGGCAACTTGAAATTTTAATACAGGATTTCTCATCACTAAACAGATTCCGATATATTTTTTAGTTTTTTTGCCCCGCTTCTCACAAGCCAGGTCTGCAGTTTCGTATTGGGGTATAATAGGGGAGACATATTGCAATGTTTCCTCAAACACCTACTCAAAAATTGCTACCAGCTCTCAGTTTATATGTAATGTGCTAGTATTGGTCCATCATGGGAAGAAGTGGAGCCCCACTACGATGTCATGACAGCGACACAGTGATTGTGTTTTTGAATAATTAAGCTATTATATAACAGGAAACACGTCGAAATTGTTAACAAATTAAATAATTTAAAATAAAAAATGGTTAAAGTTGAAAGTAACTTTTTCCTTAATAGCTCTTAGCTGAGGTCTTTTTGCATAAAAGTCAACGCCTAGCTTTCTAGTTTAACCTTTACTCTATGATCCTTCAAGTAAAATCTGTATACTTATCCACCCGGAACACAGAAACTATGGCCTAAGATGTGAGAGTAATCACAGCTTCAAAATAATAATTATGCAGTTCTTTTTCTGAATTTGATGGTTGCAAATTTGATCAACGATATCTAGTGACACATGAAAGAAAATAATGCGTCCAGTCTATAAAAAGGTATTTTCAACCGACTTCTAAATAAAAACGGAGTAATTCTGCATACAAATTTCATAAAATTTACGAAATAACCTTTTTTCCAGAGGGGAAGCTACTTATTTGATTGTTATTTTAAAACTTAACATGCATAAAATCAATAATTACTCTGAACAAAAACTATTACATTTTGAGAAAATAGCACAGATCCTATAAGCTATTGTAAGTTGCTATTGTCTTATCAAAATGCCTGAGCAAATTAAAAAAAATGTCATCACTTTTTTCACATTCTAGAATGATCGTGGAAACGTGGGAAAAATTTATATCCGTGTTTAAAGAGATATGAAAAAGCTATACAAATTTAATTCTTTATGAGAAATGAGCGGATATATTGCCTAATAGAAAGCTACACTTTCAGGACAAAAAGGTAATTTTATAAAATACCTAACCTGTAATATTAAGTGATGTTTGATAACTATGTATTTATAAAAAGATTTTAAAAATTATTAAAAAAACTGTAACTCAGCCAAGGAAAAGAACAGTCAAGTAAGTGTTAGAATCTCGTCCGTAAGTACAAAAAAAAACATTTTTTTTTTTAATTTTTAAATATTTTCAATAGTCCTAACAGTCTACCACGATATGCAAGCGATAGCACGAAATAGCGGTACTGGAGTGCCATCTAGTCAATCAAAAGGAAGAAATTGGCAAAAAATACGTTTGTTCTATGAGAGCCCTCCTTAAACATTTAGTTTGTTTTTGGTATATTGTGATATTATAGCGGCAACAGAATGTCCCGTTCTTTTACCTTCTGCGTACGTAACCGTAAAGATCAAAATGTTCAAAAGGAAATATATTACCGATGCTCACATACTGCTCAAGTTCCATTCTTTGGCTACAATGTAGATAAAAAAATAGCCTTTTCATGTTTTCATTTCTGTATAAAACAAAAGTTATGCCAATTATAAAGCGGATCGAACGGCTAACGAGTGTTCAAAGTCTTTATAATATTTGCCTAACAAGCTAACTCTATGGAGTGGACGGATGCCGTGACGTGGCCATTTGCTTTTTAACCGACTCCTAAAAAGAGGAGGTTTCTCAATTCGACCGTAAATATGTGCTTTTTTGACAAACTTAATGACCTATTACACCACTTCCTGATAAATGCCGTATAGACTTTAGGCTATCCAGAACTAATTTGATAGAAAGTATATAAAATAAGTTATGAATGGCCTATTCGATATATTTTATTCGAAAATGGTGAATCCACTAAAGATGATGGGGATTAAAAGGGGTAAAAGGAAAATTCACTTCACGATAACACATGATTGACAAAGTTAGCCAGTGCTACTAGCCAGTTGAAAAATCTCCATCATTTGGTCGAAATATATCAATTAATATAACGTGACCAATATAAGAGTACCTTGGCCCTCAATTTTCCTATATTCTCTGTAAGTATACGGAGATTATGCTTAAAGGTAATTTAAAAAATAATAACTACTGAGACCACATTTTGTGAGGTTGTGCCGATTGTGCAATCATCTAAATCCCTTCAATTTTTACAAGAAGTAGGTAGTTCATAATTTGTATAAACTTGTCGCCTTTTTTATGATGTGTTAGGAATTTTTATTTCAATAAAATGATTATGAATATTTTGCCTCTGCCATAGGAGATCTTTTCATTCTGGTGGTAATATTATGACGCACATAACACAGCATCGACTTTTTGTATGTAGATCCACATGACTATTTAATGTACGTCTAATAGAGAAAATGACTGGTAATTGTGTCTGTTCATTCTTCTATGCGAGCAAATTGCAGATTTTTGCATCGTAATTAGGTAAGGTGACGCTGTATAATATTATTACATAGGTATGCCATAATATGCCAGATTTTCTAGATATGTGTTGCCTGTAGGTTTGTTTGTACGCAAGTTTCCGTTATCATAGTTTTTTTTTCCCAACTGAAAGGTAAAATTCGGTTAAAATAAATAAATACGTCTCTCATTATCAAAAAAATATAAAACACCAATATGGAAATACAGCTTAGTAGTAAACAAAAAAAAAACAAAATTGGTCCCTTGCAGATTTTCACACCTACAGATAGGCCAGAATTTCAGTATTATCGCTGACTTAAAAGTGTAGCTTCCATACTAGTATTATAAACGGGAAAGAATTTTTGTTTGTTTGTCCGCCCTCACGATGTAACCAATAGACCTAATTTTTGGCATAGTCAAAAGGATGTACTTATTGTACATCCTTTTTCTTAAGCTACTAACTGGAATAACACCACGATTCCAAATTCATATTTTTATGCGAATTAGAATTCCACGCAAGCGAAGTCGTAGGCAAAAGCTAGTGTCTACAATTTATAAAAATACTGTAAATGTGAAAGATGTGCCTGTATGGTTATCTTCAATCCTATTCATTCTTCGTTCCTAAAATGCTGAGCAAATTGTGATAAAATTAATTGCGTACCTATATTATGCTTTCTGGAATGTAGCAAGCAGGTTTTCAGTATTCACGGCGTTTAAAGAATGATTTTGCACTTTGAATGAATGCATTAATTTAACCATACATTCCGATCATTTTACATTAATTGTTTTACTTATTTCTATCATTCTAGAATCTAGGGTATTATTAGCTCCACACGTCATTGACAGACACACACAGACACAAGCACACTTGTCACAGTTTTGACTAAAGATAGTAATTATATGTATAACTATTGCGCCATTTTAAAAAATGTCACTAGATACCAAGTAATAATAATATAATAGAACTATATAAAAAGCCATCATAAATGCTCGTTAGATTTTTTAAATACTGTGACATTGAGTTTTCCAAAATATTCCTATATAATAAAATTTAACGGTTTTCGATACAGTCATGTAGATATTCGATCAGTTCGTTTAGTTTAATTTAATAGTTGCACATCTTAACTCGATCGATCGAATAGATGGCGTTAGTAGTACAGTATTATGTTTTATATTATTGTCTATAATAATATTACTATTTGATTTTTAAACACATCTAGACACACAATTAAGTGATTATGAAAAATCACAAACCGTAAGCTCTTATAGTTTTTTCGTAAAGTGTACCACGAACATGTGCTGAGAATGGAATATAGAGGCCTCGCTTCGTTCGCCTAATAATATTTACCCCCGGCTTCAGCCACGAAAAATTAGGGCATCTACAAATGATTAATGTTTTTTTTCCTTAAAGGCATTAAACATGAATAAAAGTATTTCTTTATTTAAATCAGCTACCTGTATGCAAAATTTAATCAAAATCCGTTTTGTAGTTTCGGTGTGGTTATCGGTGAAACTCTCCACTGATATAAATATTTTGTAGCATATTTTTGAATTTTGTAATACCTACCTAGGTATTACAAAATTCAATAAAAAAGTTTCGGAATATATAATTGTCACAGATTAATATTATTAGACTATTAATAGGAAAGTTTTGTGGCTAAATGACCAAGATCATAATAATATTATTCCCAGATAAGTAAAAAATTTTAACGCGGGTGAAGCATGATATTCTCTGCATCTATATAAATTATAGATCTATTTCAACGTGTGCGTCTGTATGGGGACCGAAGAGTGAAGTGAGTAATTTTTCCTGTCGTTATGTATCTAGGGCCTGAACAAATACTTCCTAGGTATTGATTTGATCTAAATAACAAGAGTTAAGAGATATATTTTTAGAATATATTGTGCATTCATCAAATTTAGGCGGTATCGTTAAAATTGTATAGAAATAACAAATATATCATGATTGCTACAACCGAAATTTAGCAAAATAACAATATAATTATTATTATAGGGTGGGTAAATACATAGACCAATTGTATACCGTATAATTTCTCTATGGTCAATAGGAATAACTTTGAATTATTGTCCTTTGTTGCGAAATAATTAGAAGCGCCATCTAGATGAGAGCTAGTGAACTTCGTACATAAAATTAACATTTTGCTATGTGTATTAGAAATAAAATTATTATTGGTATAATATTCTGCAAATACAATTCATAATATAATGTTTCGAATGATTTCCTTTCTTTGTAATTTAAAATCGTTAAAAAGAATTAAAAGAAAAAAAGTTATGGAATATCTATATACAATTTTGCGTAAAGATTTTTTTAGTAGGCGAGTAGATTATTTTCTTGATTTATATGGTTTATAAAAGTCTGACTTCAATTTAGATTAATCTTAATTATGGTAGTATATAGTAATACATACGTATATGCGTATGTATATCCTATAAAATTTATTCACTCTACTTTTTACTAGAATATTTTTTTTGAGTTCGTTCTAAGACTTGAAAATAGTTTAATATCCGTCCGTCAGAACAATTACTGTGCCAGCTACAGTAGCTACTTCTTGAAAATTAAATATGCTAAGTCTGTTGTGAAATGGTGGTCTATATAATTTTATTATATAATAAAGTAACAATAATTTACTTATTTTTGTTAACAAACACTAATATTATATTATTTTCTGTTAGCGGGGGAGAGATTCAAATGTATGGTCAAGGCCGTTGGCGTGTGTATATACATGCCTTAAGAAGTAAGCATACTGTAAAGGGGCCGGTTGGCCGCAACGCATTTTTCATACTTTACGACCGAGTGTCTTCGTATAAAAAATGCAATACGTCTCTGCGGTTCGCTTCGTTAGATGCTTGCTTCTTGCCCAACTTACAAGTGGGTAAATCTGTGTGTCAGAGCTAGACTATAATAACTGATTTTTTAACCCGTTCATAGGTAATTATATTCGTGTGAATCCGAATCATCAACGAATCATTAAGCATTTATAATGGGTATAAATAGAATAAAATCAAGAGCTTCCTATCCAAGTTACTTATAACACCAATTCAAGTTACTCATACAACATAAGTTAATTAATTTTAATTGTATTGAAAAAAAAAAGTTATTTAAATTTTATTTACAATCCGTAAATAGCAAACTCTAAGAAATAGTTTGAAACCGTACATGTCACGTGCGAGTCAAATTACGTTATCTATCCTATATCCTAGTACATATGTAGATTATTATAGATAGTAGTAATAAGTAGTAATAGTGTAACAAAATTAAGTGATAATACTTTAAGTGCTCTATCCCTTACATGGAGTTCGCTATGAGTTAGCAACGTGGAAAGCGATAAAAATTTCGTGTTCTGTATGGGCTAAACTATGAGACGAATGTCCGTATAAATCTCAAAATAAATTTACCTTTCGGAAATGCTTCTTTCCCAGTGAACTCTTTATATAAGTCACATACTTAATTTAGTTATACCTTGTATAATTATTTCTTACGATCCCACTACCTGTACATTTTTTGAGCCATTTTATAGAAAAACTATAAGACTTTTAAATTTGTGTACACAAATCTAAAAGTCTTATAGTTTTTCTAATAACTCTTTGCTAACTGATAACAACGAAAAGAATTCATACTTAGATTTCGACATTTCTTATCACTGCTTGCTGATAACTTCCAAGTATAAATGGGAAAGTGTGTTTGTTTGTTCTTCTTTCAACCCTAACTAAGCAACTAATTGACTTGATTTTTGGTGTACATTTAGTTGAAAGGATGGCAATTTTATTTGAAAGGATGTGATAAAAATGATGCATTTTAATTGAAAGGATGGGCCAATTTTAGTCTTGGAAAAACATCAAGTTCTCAAAAAATTCGTCCTTTTACACGATTTCCGATTTCTACGCGAGCAAAACCGTGGGCAAAGGCGCATTAATGTAAAAAATAATAATATTGTAAAAATGCGATCACTTCTAAATAAATGCATGCAACAGACAGATTTCCAAGAAATCACTTTTGCTTCTTTGTTTCAGTCTTTTTTTAACACTGCATAATGCATATCACCAGTGTTTGTATCTATAAACACTTTTAACACGCGAACTGATCTTGAAAATTCTATGCCTAATTGCTTCTTTTTACATCAAATCCTGACACCTCTGATAACAAAACGAAAACCCTAAACAAACATCTTGCCGTGTTTTAAACATGCACATTAAAAACAATGTATTATACTCACTATTAACACTAAATAATCTTGAATATCACCACAGTCATTTTCTAACAAAAACTGTCAATTCTTCTGATTTCTCAACAAGAAGATTAAAAACTTTGCCGTGTATCAAACACTAGTTATGCACATCAAAAGCAATGTTTATACGTACTACTAACACGAACTAATCTTGAATATCCCACAGTCATTTTTTACTGTCAATCCTTCTTATTTAATACAACGAAAAGCTAACAGAAAGATATCCTTCTGTATTTCAGATATTTCTTATGCACATAAAAAACAAAGTTTGCAGACACTATCAACAAGAAATGAACTTAAATATCCCGCTTATTTCAGTCATTTTTTACACCAAAACCTATCAAATCTGATGAACGACGAACACCGAAACATACCTTGTCTTGGGCACTTCGGCGGTGGCGGGAGAAAGCATCGGTCAGGCGGGCCGGCAGAGTCGATGCCCATGTCTATGTACCCGTGGCGGTCTAGTCTTCGCGGCCACCATCCGGATCCTTCGCTCAGCTCAATGGTGATCACCACAAAAGGACACCAGCAACACGACCGGCGACTAAGCAGCGCGAGGTCTGTATGACCGGCGCACCGCTATCACGTGGCGAACACCGTGAGGCAGCACGTGCGTCCGCAACGTGTTCCACCCCAAACTTCGGGATTTGCGTCAAGTTTAGCGAACTGGGAGGCGCGGGGAGCAGATTCTGATGATTAACCTAAGGTGCCTCTTGTGCACAATAAGCTATGAGTCTCCTGATGGTACGCGCCTAGCTGGGAGCGCGAAGTTTAAATGATGTGACAATCCGAGAGGCGAAGTGAGCTGATTCTGATGGTCCTACTGGTATCTCTTGGGCACAATGAGCTGGGAAACGCCTGATGGTACGCACATAACGCGCGAAGTTTTAATGAAGTAAACAGATTGGGCTGATGATTCTCCTGATGGTAAACCTCCTGTGTCTCTTGAGCGCAATGAGCTGTAAGTCGCCTGATGGTACTCGCCCGATAGCTTATAGCGCGAAGTGTTATTAAAATGACAATCAGTGCTGAAGTGAGCTGTTTATGATGAACCTCCTGGTACCTCTTGGGCACAATGAACTGTGAATCGCCTGATGGTACGCTCCAGCTGGATGTGCGAAGTTTTAAGGAAGTCACAATCTGAGAAAGGTAGTGAGCAGATCCTGATTGTGAACCTCTTGGGCACAATGAGCTGGGAAATCTCCTAATCGTACGCACCTACCTCGGAGCGTAGTTTTAATGAAGTGACGATTTGGAGGTAAATTGAGCTAAGGATTCTCCTGATGACGATTGTTCTTGGGCACAATGAGCTGTCAATCGCCTGATGGTACGCGCCCACCTCGGAACACGAAGTTTCAATGAATAACCAATTGGGCTGAGGATTCTCCTGATGATACTTCTCAATAGGCCAGAATAAGCCGTACAAACTTCAAATGATATAATCGAAGAAATTTGTACCTACAGACGCCAGTTGACGTACCTGCGTCATTTGGTCTTTTCTGTCGTGATTTGAGCCTTGTGTATTTTGCATATTTGCAACAAGCAAAATGAGCTGTAGAATCTCCTGATGCTATAAGACATTATAGGTTATATTATGCACCAATGGTATGGACAAGGAGAAGGGAAAGGTCGATAATGTGCCTTCAGGTAAAATGTAAGTAGTTCCATCTGCTAACGAAGTCAATATTTCTTGACTTTTTTTAATTGTATAAAGTTTACAGTGGAGTTCTTTAACAAGATTTTAGTCTTTTAGAATTTTTTACTATCGATGAGATTTAGGACCGCAGAGCGTGTCATACATACATAAACAAAAACATACTCTCGAAAACCACAACCCTCTTTCTGGTGCAGTCGGGTAAAAAACTAACTAACTTCACTCCACGACCTATTTAAAAAAATGGCAAACGTATCGCCTGATAAGCACTCAAATTATAGTTTAAGATTTTGAAACGAGCGGGCAGATATCCTGATACACCCATGTTATTTGTTACATTATAATATATGAAACAAGTGTTTATAAACTTTTCATATTCTTGCACGAGTATGTACTTACGTTGTGACGTAGGTAATACAAGTCTTGAAGCCGCACTATATCCGTAGTAATCTTTTTATATATGTACTATGTTTTTGTGTGCGTGTGTATGTCGTTGAACACGTCTTAAGTGACTGAACCGATAAAGATGAAAGTTTTCATGTGTGCCCAAGGTACAATTTTAACATATACTATACAAATATATAAAGAGCGTTTGTGTGTCTTTATGTCTCAGGCGGATAATCTTTGTAAGTCACGGATCGATTTGAATTTCACCGCCAATCGAGAACGAGATTATTCAAGCCAAATAAAATGCAACTTTATGATCTAGGCTATAAGTTTTATTTTCTAGCGACAATGTCGTCTCCGTCATTAAAGGCGTAGAGGAAAATGAAACCTGTAGTCTACGTAATAAAGCTGCATTTTATCCGTTCGTTGTATTCTCGTTCCCGGTTGACGGATTTTTTTTTTATTTATAGAAATAAGGAGGCAAACGAGCAAACGGGTTACCTGATGGAAAGCAACTACCGCCGAAAATAGACACCCGCAACATAAGGGTTGCATGTGCGTTGCCGGCCTTTTAAGAGGGAATACGCTCTCTTCTTGAAGGTGTTGGTGGACAGACGTCGTTAGTAAGCTACATTATCGGAGATTGCTGTTGGCATGTCTTGTTTTGCAATGATTGAGTAAGGAGACATCCAAGCAAGTGTACACGAAGCAACTATTAAATCATGATGACGCGATCTGCATAGCCTATTATTATTTTTACATAATAACTTGCTGACCCGGCAAACGTTGTTTTGCCATGTAAATTATTTAGGGGGATGAAAAATAGGCGTAGGCCCGTTCTCATATATACCGGATACGAACAAAAAAATTCATCAAAATCGGTCAAACCATTTCGGAGGAGTATGGCAACGCAAACTGTGATACGAGAAATTTATATATTAGACCATATTAGACTATAACTTCCGCTCATGGACACTCGCAACATCCAACAAGTCGAAGAGCGTTGCTGGCATTTTAAGAGGAAATGCGCTACATTCTTAATAGTTATTGCCGTGAGGGAGCTATGATTCGGCGCGAATAGCCGAGCTCGACCGGTGTGATTCCACGTAGAAAACTGGCGGCGTTGTGCTATGTTTCGTTCAGTGAGTGAGTTTACCGGTGGCCCAACTTCCCTAATCTCCTTATCCGTATTCTCCTTCCCTTTCCCTCATAAAGCAACGCACTTGCGACTCTTCAGACGTCACGAGTATCAGGTAACCCGTCTGCTCGCTTACCCCCGTAAAGGTCATAAAAAACAAAAAGTTTGCTGGTCATATCAGTCTAGAAATACTTTTAGCGATAGTTCCTTTCCGAATTTTACTGTGCACGACTGAAATAACGTGAAAACAAGTTGACGACTGGGTCTAGGTTATATAAGGAGGTGCGTCTTTCACCGACCTCCTGCTAAACGACTGGTTAGATTAAGATCAATTTTTTATGTGTTATTTAAAGGATTTGAAAACGGCTTAGAGCTACGAGCCAAGATCGACCGGACAACGTCTGTCGGGTCATAAAAGGAAAGCCATACGTTATATTTTCAGTTCGTTGTATAAGCAGCTAAGGCTGGAGTAGAACGGAGCCCATGGAAATGTACCAAAAGTTAGTCGCTTAGAGTTAAACGGTTGTTAATTTCTGACTATTCCATTCCTTTGGTTTCGTACAGTATTATACACTAGCTCGTGCCCTCTTTATAAGGCGTTCTGTGGTTTTACTTTATAGCGACTACGTAAATGTTGGTATGGCAATTTTAGTTCCGCAAGTGGCCGCTAGAGGCGCTGTAAAATTTTTCCATACTAAAAATTTACGTACTATCGAGTATCGACAAATAATGCTTGCTTCAAAGTCATGGTAGACCTAACTGTAACTAATTTATTTCAAAATATACTAGCCGACAAACGTTGTCCTGCTGATCTCGAACCATTCTAAATACTCCTTGAACACATTCAAAAAAATTTATAAAAATCGGTCTCGTCGTTTGGGAGGAGTTCGGTGACAAACGCTTACACAAGAGAGATATGTTAGTTTTTTTTGTCTTACTAGCTGTCCCATGCCCGATTCGTTGGACTTGATATATTTTACGATTTTTATCTAATTACCCTTATCACGTTAATTGTTATCTGTTTCCCAAGCTTACTGAATTTTAAAGTAATTAGTAAAAATCGGTAAAACTATTTCGGCTGTTAAAAGTAACTAACATTAAGACACGAGATTCTCTAAAATTTAGAAATATAAATCATATTATTATCATAGTATTTTTCTAGTAGATATTTGTTGCGAAACTTCTGCAAATAAAATAAGATTTGCCAAATCAGCAAGAAAGTAATATTAATAATTGAAGACAAGTGGAAAAAGTGGTCGATACCCTTTTTAGAAGCGGGTATCGAACCTATAAAAATTTGCCGAATTTTTGCGTAAATGGGCGCTTTAGTCTTCACTTATGTCTTCAATTATATTTATGTTATATGCAAGTGTGTTTCAGCCCTTACTTAAGGGCTCGTAGGCGCTCTACGCGCGTAGCGTACGCGCGTAGAGCGTCTACGAGCCAAATGTCTACGAACTAACCCGTCTACGCCAGAAAAAACGTGCAGAAATCAAAATATTTAGGGCCTTTTCACCGCTAATTGTAACATACAACATATCTGAAAAGTTGTGTATAGACTATCCAACTCTTATCAATAAGTGGTAAAACAGGCCCTTTTTATTGTGTTTTTAGTTACTATCTAATAATAGCTCAATGATAGATTTGAATGTAACAATTCAATTTTTTAAATATAATTTTATTATGTCCTAACTGATGAGTTACTAATATTAGCTAACATTTTTAACTTCATTCTTAGGGCATCACCAAGCTTTGATAAAAATATAAATTAGTCGAATGACCATAGAGTAATATACCCTTTATATTTGAAATTATAATTTAAATATAAACTTACCCAAACTTTTGTAAATAAAAGAAAAGTCACTACAAAGGAAAGTACCATAAGACAAAATTTTGAGGCGCTTATAATAGCTAAGCGCCATCTCTGATGGATAGCAGAAACTTAAATGCAGCGTTGGAGCCTACTTGTTGAATTAATTCCAAGTCCACTCACTAGAGTGCATCTATTATTTTAAATTGAAAGAAAATTATTAAAAATATATTTCAAGGTTATTAAAATTCGCATCGCAAGTAAAATTAAAATAATCCAGACAGATAGTAAAACTTTATAATACATATTACGCAAGTATAGTTTAGCAATATTGCTGTCCAGACTATTATCCTGATTGTGTTCATATAAAATAATCGTAAAAACTAAATAAAAAATAAATATGGGTAATATGTTTTTAACATAAAAAAATAAAGTTATTGTAATACAGAGAAATTTATAATCGAAGGTACATAAATTAAATATTTGTAGTAGGAGTCTTTACATGCTACACTCAACAAGATCATTACTTTATACTTTTATAAGTTTTAAATTTGTTATGTTAAAAGTTAGATAGTTAATGAAGGAGAAGACAGAAGTAATAGGTAAGAGAAAATTTAGAGTTAGCTGTATTAATTTATACTAACCGTATTTTTTGTTGAAACTAGCCCCGTGACTTAGGAAATCTGTAAATAAATGCACAAAAAATGTTAAAAATAATAAAAACAAAAGTAGAAAAAGTAACGAAAAATATTTTTTACATCCAGCAGACAGTGAATCCAGAAACAATTAAGTAACATTGATAACTTATTGTTATTAAAATTTTTGTTTATATAATATTTAATGCTATGTTTTTAATTTGAGCTCACTGAATTTCAATTAATTTTCATAATCGCCATAATAAAATATGATGGTGATTATGATGGGTAAAATATTTCGCAATTGATTTTTGAAAATCTCTTCGTTACCAAATTGGTAATGGCTAGTTCAAATCAAAGGTCAAGAAAGTGGAAATGTCATTTTTATGATTTAATTTATTATTTTTATTAATGTAATTTAATTTAGGACCCAAACAATATTTTATCCGGACGTATGTGTCAGCGCCATCTATACAAAGTTCATTATACAAAAATGAACACTTCATGACTAGCAGTCGAACGAGTACAATAGTTCTCCACCGAATTAGTGGCGGTAATTTACTATCAAAATATAGTAAGTTACTCAAATAGTATATTGTGATAGTAGATAAATAAGTAATGGTAAAATTATTTTTATAATTATTTTTTAAGCCAACTAAACAAACTTATTAATTGACTTATTATAAATTTTATTATAGTGTACACAATAACTATTAAAAATACGCGCATTAAAATTAATAACTGATAAATTATAGAGCGTTAAAAATCTTGCTTAACATATTAAAAAACAGAAGTTAATATAATTATTATTTTAAACTATATTTCCTGTTCTATGGAGCTTGCTTGATAAACAATAATAATTAGAAGCCAACTTCACGATATTATTTCCTAAACGATGGTTCTAAATTACAAATCCTATTTTGCTCACTATTCATCAATAATCAATTATGATGATAATATCGTGCTTATCATAAAATTATTCTATACTCTTGAAAATCTACATTCTGGAGTTCGTAATCTAAATTTAAAGGTTATAATGTATTGCGTAGTGTTTTGGAAATAGAAATGGAGACTTTACAACCTTCCTAAACTTCTAAACGAAACAATTGACATGACTAAAGTATGCGCTGGCGCTAAGAAATCTGAGATTGGCAGTAGCGCGCCGGTAAAACAGCAAAGTCACTGATTGGTCGAAACAGATCATGTGGATAAAGCAGCACACATAAATGCACGTGACAAGCCCGATGGAATGCCGCGTGCTCTAAACGTGTTTGACCGGACGAAACATAGATGGCGCTACTCGCAATGTTTACAACTCCCACTTACTCTGACATAATTCTGTCATAATCGCTAGAAGGCGCGTATTGTGTGTTGTAACTACTAAAACTGGTAATATCAACTTTTCATACGACGTTAAAGTGCGTTTTTGTGGAGCAAAATGCAAGTGTGCCAAAGTCTAAACTGCTTTCGACCTTGAAACTGTTATGAGATTAATTGAACCGGTTGTACCAGGGGTTTCTAAGCTTTTTAGAGAATGAGACTCGTATTTGTATATGGATATGTTACATGTTTAGTATATTGTTATTTTATGCAAACCCAGATTGGGAATCTTCGAGACGATAATATTTTAATATAAAAAATGAGCGACTAACCGTAGCAATTTTTTTTGGATTAATTCGTAAAGAGTTCTTTTATATCTTTATTCTTATTTATAAAATGAAGAATAAAACTTTAATAGGAAGCTAAGAGCAGGAAAAGTACATTACATAACTCTATTTACGTATATCACCTAATAAAATATTTATTGGTAATAATTAAGTACATAATAGGCATTTTATTATACGGCATACCATGCGGAAAAAATATGATGTCTGAGAAAAATAATAATGTACATAAATAAATAGGAATTAACTTTAAAACTAGGTATTGCCCGTAGCTTCGGTGTTAGGGAGGCAGCAGGCAGGAACTGCCGAGGTAACCACACATTCGTGACGTGAAAGGATAACTTTTAAGGATAGTGTACTAATATACACAAACATATAATAGATATAACATAATTACATAAATGAATACAGTATTAACAAACACATGCAAGGTGCATGCACTACGCTATGGTTTAAACTATAAAAGAATCGAAGACATAAGTAAAAAAGCGAATAACTAACATTTTACAACCGTTGAGTAATTAATAGTAGTTACAAAATTTTATATGAAAAAAATAGTTTTTTCATATAAAATTTTGATAAATCTTATTATTTAGTGATTTCATTATCTAGCTTGTCTATCTAGTTATACATCAAATACATATTATTTCAAATTCACAAATCAAATAAACAAAATTTCACATCGATTTTCCGGTCCTAAATCGCCCATTTACGCATAAATCCGAAAGTTTTTAAAATGTGATTTACCCGCTTCTTCCACTTATGTCTTCAATTCGTTTTGTCTCTTGGTTTTGACCATAGTCATGCGTACTAGTGAACTAATACACTTACCATCGGGCAATGGTTTTGTCCTTGCTGGCATAAACAGTGAAATAGTAACATCAGTATTTATGAAAATCTCTAGTGACTAGGTAGAAATACGAATTAACATATGAGAAGTATAAGAAAAAACTAAAGGATACATTACATATTAATATCGAATATTATTAAGACAACCTTAAGTATTTTAACTTATGGAATATTTTTTAAAATAGCGCGCCAAAAAGAATTGCATTTTCCGGGATAAAAATTACCCTACGTCCTTGTACGAGAATCAAAGCATATCTATACTAAACTTAGCAAAATTGCTGCATTGTTTGTTGATCGCTATTTTTACATGAAAGCCCTGCTAGTCTCTCCGAATTCGGATTAGGAATTCATTATTTTTTTTTTACTTAGAATAGAATAGATTTTATTTTAACACCACACATTTTAAACCATACAAAACAATATGATGAAACAAAAAATAATACAACGCTATAAACATGTAGGTATACATATAGCGTTGTATTATTTTTTGTTTAATCACACTGTTTTGTATTGTTTAAATTGTGTGGTGATAAAATAAAGTCAATTCTATTCTAAAAATGATTTGAAATTAAAATAATATGGATTTAATATATAGATAGACAAGCTAGATAATAAAATAGATAAGTTATAAGATTAATTGCAATTTCATGGGAAAAAATAGTGTTTACTCGAAGGTTGTAAAATGTTAGTTATCCGATTCTTCCACTTTTGTCTTCAATTATGAAGAGGAGACATTACATTTAAGTTCGAAATTATCGGTAATAGCAACGTGCCAATAATCTTTAAGGATAATCGTTAAATCGATTTGAAGATAGTGCTACCGGTTTAAAGATAAGACAAACTACTTTATAGTAATCGAAATAATCAAATTAGTAATACTTAGTGAAAAATGTTGGTTTATACTTGATATAAATACGAAATTTATTTATTTTCATACAAATTTTCATACAAAGTTTTGCAGAAAATACGTTTGAGTGGAAACTGCAACTTTTTGCACGACAAATACTTTTATAAGATTTTTCCGGGGTCGAATTCTCTTAGCAAATGGTGTCTTATAATTTAGTTAAGTGGTTTCAGCGTAAAAAGGTGACATCAGACAGAGTTATAATACCCAATTCACATACGAAACGGCAAAATAAAGTTTTTTTGCTGGGGTTTCTAGTATCAAGCCACTAAGCTCCGGCAGAGGCGAACTAGAATTTAGTAACCTTTGTCTCTTTCCGGAACTCAAAGTCAGAATATTAATTTTATTAAAATTAGATTAACAGTTGAGCCGTGGACAGACTGATAGATATACAGTTTCGCATTTATTTTGTTTATATTATCAGTTTTTTTTAACGAAATATAGGATCTGGTTGTTATTAACGTCCAGAGCGTCCGTAGTCTAATGGGTAAGACCTTTGGTTCGCACTCGAGAGGGTGCAGTTTCAAACCTCGGTGGAGTATACGTATTCACAAATGAGACATTTTCCGATCTCAAGTACATTATATGGTTCACGCTCATTGTCGTGGAAGAGTCTTGCTTCGGCACGAATAGGCCGGCTCGACCGGAGTGATACCACGGCCTCACAGAAAACTGTGGTGGTGTGAAACGATGTTGTGCTATGTTTCGTTCAGTGTGTGAGTTTACCGGTAGACCAACTTTCTTAGTTCCTAGGGATAGGCCCTATTCACGTGCGATTCTTCGGATGTCACAACGCACATAGGCGACGGCAGTTGCTTTCCATCAGGTAGCTCGTCTGCTCGCTTGCTCCCCTAAGTATCATAAAAAAAATAAGAAATACAAAACAGACTCTCATCTATATGATTGCAGACTTTCGTCCTAATTAATACTTTAATTTCTTAGTTGATGCTTACGTACGTTAACCCGATTCGTCTAGTGGTTTGGGCAGCGTCTTGACAGATCACTATGTCAGTCAGTATGTAAAGGTAACTGACCTTTAAGTTTTATATTTACAAGTAGGTATTATAAAAATGTGATAGTCTGACAAGCCATAAAACTTCCATTGATTTTCTTCATAAAATCTAAATTCTATTGAAATTTGCCAACAACCGCTGTCAGTTAATAAATTAGTTGTTCTAATTGAGTATCCAGTGGATGAATTATATTTTATAATATCAGTCATTTATTATACTGATGGTATAATCATTTGGGGAACAAACCACAAACAGCGAGTAAATATCGAAGTTTTAATGCAAACGGAAAAGTCTTAAAAACCGGCAATGCACTGTATTTGCGAGTGTCTATGGTCGAAGGTGGCTTTCCATCAGATAATTCGTTTGCTCGTCTGCCCTCTTATTTTGTAAAGAAAAAATAACTGTATTATATCTCGATGCCGAACGCAGTAAGTTACAAATATTTTAATTACCAACATGAGCAATAAAAAAACTGTTTAATTTCTTTTTAATGAGATAATTTGTCCCATGCCCACTTTGTTGGGACTTAGGCATCTAACGGATCCTACGGGGGCGGTGTAAAAAGTATACTCTGTCTATTTAATTTTTATCTATAGATAATTACCAATTTTCACACACATCGGTGAAGACGTGTAAGAACGTCTTTCAAGTCAAGAACCCAACGCGGCCAAGAAAACGAATTTTAGAATTCAATGTATGAAACGTCACATTTTCCTTGAAGAAAATGACTTCGATTTGTTCGGTTCTGATAAATGTGCGCTCACCATAAAGCTACCATAAATTATGCAAATAGCTCTACATATCGTTGCTGTTTTTTATACTACGGAAAAACTAATCATAATAATAATTATCGAGGACATGGTAAAGACCTTGGAACCCTAATTACAAATTATAGACAAGAATAAAAAAATGGGTCTTGTTTTAACTCTTTGTATATATAATAAAAAAATACCTCGACCTAAATAACGAGACAACAAAACTCAAAATCGGGTAAAAAGCCAAACAAAATAACGGAGTCTAAATAACTTGAAGTGTTTGTATCTCGGGCAACGCTGTCTGCCGCGAACCTGAGGCGTTTGCCCCCACTGTCGCATTTCGGGGGTGGGGGGATGAAGCGAGGAGTGGGGTGTAGGGTTGGCTGCTACGAGAAACCGAAAGGGGTTAAAGATGTGGCGAAAATGGGTTAGGTGTTTCCAATAGAAGGGGTTGCTTTTTTCAGATTATTGAAGATTCTGAATGATGATAAAGCATGCATTGTTTAAAATTTAGATTACAATTTTATGTTCTTTGGATAGTGTTAATAGACTAGGTAAATTTGTTAACATTGAAAGGGAAAAATAATTATGTTAGAGTATTTCTAATGCGATTACAGAGCTTAGAAGTTAAAGCTCAGCGTCAATTTATTAAAAACCACGATCAAGCGCTCAAGACTTGTGGATTACTACTATAATTACGTCTTAAAATTTGCTCTTTCTCCTATAAGTAATTCAAGTTGAAGTAGGTCTAAATCCATTCTAATGATATTAATGCGAAAGTGTCTATTTGTCTGTTTGTCCTTCCTTCATACCCTAATGAAGTAATCACTAGACTCTATTTTTAGCATAGATATAGTTAAAAAGATGAGGAAATACCGGCTACTTTTGGTACAAAAACATGTATTCAAAAGCGGCTCACAAGAATATTCATATTTTAATGAGATTTTGGATGTGGAATGTCCACACGAAAAAGCTGCTGGCAAAAGCTAGTATTACTCTAAAAACAGGTTAAGGCTAACATTTTCCGGTTAGCACAGCCCTGTGCGCTCGAAGGTCGAGGCCGCGCCAAAATCAATGGCGGATTCATGCGGATACGGGAGCTTGGTCCTTCTAGCCGGATAAAAGTGCCCATTAAATCGTCCGCGATAAATACACCCTTCACTATTGAAAAGGTTTTATTACTAACGGCTTTCCAGTTGTCTACTCCGGCAGAAAATGTTTCCGCGCAAATAAATAAACAAAAAAGTTTCTATATAAAAACTATTAGGGAAACGAAAGTTTTCAATTTTGTTACTGATTGCAGAATTTTTGTTATAACTTATTGTGTAGTGTAACATATGAAAAAATACCAAAACATGAAAAAGGCTGGACAAAAATTGGTACCATAGTGTTTTTGCCAAGACCAAAAGTTTTCATTTTACTTTCTGTCCTTTCAACTAAGCTTTTCCGAAATAACAGAAAACTCCTGCTAACATTTCAAAGTTCAAAGTTTATGACGATATATTTTACAATAATTTTGATAAATAAACTTAGATTTCGCCTTTCATTTTTTAAGCACATCTCAATATAATTTCCATTATTTTTTAGATGTGCTTTTATTTTATAAGTGCCACTTAGTATTTGATGAAACTGTTATTATTTTTTAATTTTAAAAATAATGAAAACTTTGAGCAAAAGCGACATACACTTAACATTTTTCTTAGTTAAAAAGAATATATAACATTATTAATGCTTTTAAATCAAGGAATTATATTACTTTAGACTTTACGACAGACAGTACAATCTTCATGGTAATTTTATTAAATTACCATTTTATTAATTACCAGACTGCCCTAAAAAAAGAATATCCATATCTATGTTACATACTTGTATTCTAAATACGCAATTGGGTCTGTATGTTTGTTACCTCCTCACTCCCGAACCACTGAATTGATTTTGATAAAATTGGGTATGGAGATATTTTGAGTCCCGGGGAAGGACATAGGATACTTTTATCCCGGAAAAATGTACGGTTCCCTCTCGATAAATGATTTTTGGCGCAACGGAGTTGCCAGCATCATCTTGTTTGTAATAATTTATTTTGCTGCGCTTTCAAGGCTATATAATTTGACCAGCCAATATACGGGTGAAGTTTTAATTTTGGGACGTGGGTTGAAAATTTTTAACCCATCGAAAACCATCGACAGTGTAAAGGGAAACTTGTAAACTAACGAAAACATTAGTTTACGCTAAATATTATCATCTTGTTTTGTTGACATTATCAGTGAGACGAAATCAGAGGTCGAGACTTGGTCCAATTCCCGTTAGCCGCTCTGTGTCAATGTCAGCTATTTAATTATCTAGCAGTGGCTAAATTGTTTACATTAGCTAGCCTGCTTTTAACAGTTTGAAGAGGATGAAAAAAGTATCTCAAAGTTCTGTGCTTTCTAAGCAAATTAGGTGTTTATTCATATTATATCGGCCCTACAGTTCTATATCCCTGCAGCTCATGGTTTGTGAATCTAAACCATCCACAAGACCCTAGAATGTAGGAACACACATGCAAAATTTGATCAAAATTGGTCCGGTCGTGTGGGAGGGATTTAACAAACACACGCACGTACACGAAATGTGCCAACGTCTAGTTTTTTAACAAACATGATAGATAAACACAATATAACTGATAAATATCACCTACAACCCAGATGACCAGCGGTCACTTGCGGTACTGAAATTGCCATACTTAAAAATTTCTGAAATCGCATCGCAAATTTTTGAAATCGCAGTCGCTATCGAGTGTTGACAAAAACTATTGCTTCAAACTCATTTTAGAGCGACAGTTTTGCGTTGTTTTCGTGCAGTAAATTAATCTGCCTCTTCGAGTTACGAATTTTCGTGTTATGTGATCTCTGACTTCGCTGTCTGTACATTTGATAGTTTTCAGGAAGTTTCTGAATCGAAATTAAATATTTAATTGGGACTCACGTACAAAATCAATCACATTTGCCTATATAGGCAAATAAAGTGACTTCATAAAATTATTTGTGACAGTTAAAAAGCTAAATATCAGCCGTGCTTTTATATGTTGATGACTAGGCCATTATAAACATTATTCCTAAGTTGTATTTAACTTTGGGTCTAACTGAGTTAGTTTCACAAAGTTAACACTCAGCTTGTGACAATATTGTTAAAGACCGTTTTATCTCGTTGAAAATTTACTTGGAGTTTTTAAAAGATTTCTAGTTTTTATTTCAGTAATGTACATAATATAATAATTAAATATATGTATTAATATTAGTATAGATTACAAATAGCATAATCGTATACAGTAATTTATGTATACGATTATGCTATTTGTAATC
>JAOTAV010027607.1:0-21013 GCA_026546445.1 Cyclargus thomasi
AACCGACAACTTTTTTATCGATATATGTTCTATTACTGTTCCTTAGCACCTCCACATTGATTATTTTGTAAAAATATTAATTGTACAGACAATCCAATTTTACTGTTTTATTATACGTATAGATTATTATATGTATAGATTCCTCATGCTCTTTAAATTTAACTTTTGTGCATATCTCAGTTTGCCTCAACAAAACTTAATTTTCCCGAATGTGCCTAACAATTAACATCCGACAGCAGCGGCGGCTTCACACTTTGCGAGGCCCCGGGCGTCAGATCTTTCAGACCCCGCCCAATTGGCTGGTCTTTGTGAAGCCATATGTCGTACGGAAAAATACTTAGTATTTTTTTATTTCATGTAAATTGTTTAAAATATTGTTTACTTTTTTTTTAAATTCTTTAAACTCCCCCATAGGGCAAATCTCTTCTAGTTTAGGGGATCGTTAAATTGAAGAATTTTGTAAAAATGGTTATGGTCAAAAAATATTTGTATTTAATATGAAGGTTGGTCCAATTGTTGGTTAGGTATTCGTTATGCTAAACGAGAAATGTCGACGCCATACTAATATATTAAATTTAAGTTTCTTGCCTTTCTGCCTGTTACCCACACCTAAGACCGCCACTGTCAACACAACAGGTCGACACTATAAGCTAATCTCTAGAACAACAGGGCCGGTGCCAGCCCTACCAGCGCCTTGGGCGAGATTCTTTCTGCGCCCCTTATTTTTAATGCGAATATGTATTTGCATCACAGTAAAGGAACGCGAATTAATATCGACCAGGCGCCCCATTTTACCAGGTCGCCCTCTAACGACGCCACTAAGCACAAATTTCACAACGTCTCCGAAACGTATGTAAGAATAATACGTGATATTGTACAGGTGGGTTTATTTCACCGTGCAATCCCTCTGTTATTTTTACAGCATCATTTGAAACTAGCAAAAAATATTTGTACATTCTTTTGGATTCGTCGTTATGTTTTACCGCTTCGAAATATTTACCGACAATGAATATGTAGGTATTTTTTTTCGAGAGTCCAAATTAAATGGTTCGATTGATATTTCGGGCATGAAATATTTAGTGTAAACCATGCTGGGATTAAAATACTTGCACGGGATTTCATACAAATTCATTTTGACATTTATTATGAAACTAGTTGATGTCCGCAACTTCGTTACGCGGAAAAAAACGTAATTTGTATATCATTTGTATAGTTTCGGAGATAAGCGTGTACAAACAGACAAACAGACAACTTTTTTTGTCGACTTCCACACCAAAAAAAAAAAAAATAGATGAACTGAAAAGTAATAAGTATTTTTTTTTTTCCGTTTGTGCCTTATGTGGATTGACCTAAACATAAACATTAACCGTAATCAGTCAGTATGCCGATAGATAGACTGGGCGACCTTCGAATTTTAGGTTTAATTTTGTTGAATTGTTATATAAATTAATTCTAATTCTAATATTGGATTCTTAAAATAACATAAAATTTAGCAGGTTTTCTAAAGAATGAAAAAAGAAAAAACTCGACGTAAAAATTATAAGTAAACTTATACTTTTTTATAACAAACTATCCGTTTTTCCACTTAAAATTAGGTCAGTTTCACAAATTTCTTCTATCGAACGAAATGCATCCAATTTTTTTTGCTGTGGAAGTTGGTTTTTATTTTTTTGTTTCAAAATTAATTTTTCCCTGTTTAGTTAATTGTTAGTCAATTACATAGTCAAATGTTGATAATTCAATCTAAGTGTGTATAATTTTCATATCGATACGAAAACAGGATACCAAATTAAAAATAAAACTTTAAAACAATAATTGCTTTTCAATTAAAAAACAGGTGGCGAAAATTCTATTTGTAACACTCATTTTGATGTAAAACACCATGGAAAGGACTATATGGTTAAAATGTAACGGTGCGTAGCATCATTATAGTGATGATTATGATGATGATGAAAGTGATGTGTCAAATGATTGATGAAGTGGTATTTGCTTTGAGTTGTCTAGATAAAGCCGAAATCCCCGAATTGCTGTCTATAAGGATTCAAGAGTTCTGTACAGCACCTTCGGAACCAGGGTATACATTTGTACAGAATCTTACTTTAATATTTACCTGAAATCCTTCAGAAAAAGTGAAAATCAGTATTCATATTCATTTAAATTTCAGAGAGTCCCCTCGATTACCCCTACATCGCATCATCAAATTACCAATTTTGTGGAAATAAGACTAAACTGCAGCTATACCCTATACAACAACGAAAAAATTTTTGAAATCGGTTTACAAACGGCGGAGTAATGCGTGGTCAAACATAAAAAAAGAACATATATACGGTCGAATTGAGAAACCTCCTCCTTTATTGGAAGTTTTGCAGTCTCTTTGTATCATGTGACGACCTCCGTAGCTCAGTTGGTAAGCGCGTTGATAGCTTAAGCCGGGGGTCGCGGGTTCGAATCTCGCCGACGGAGCAAAAGTTTTTCAATGTTCCTGGTTCTTGGATGTGTATCATATAATAACAATCTTAAATATGTGTATAGTATAAAAGTATTAAATATATTTCCTTTGTCTGGTACCTGTAACACAAGTCCCTTGGGTACTTAGCACGGGGCCAGACTGACGTGGCGTAAAGCGTCCATAGATATTTAAAAAAATGTGACGTTTTCAATTTTCCAGGAAGGTATAGTTAACCTTGATTAGTTAAACAATGTTAAAATATTTTTAAGGGTTAGTAACAGGGTTCCGTAGATGCCGAACCCTGTTACTAACGAGATTTTTGGTATGTATGTATTACAGGCAGGCACGTTAATCTTGCGCAGATGCTATATCGAAACCAATGAGGTTTATCCGAGGTGCGATTATTGCTAGCTGAAAACTTTGGGGGTTAATCCTTAGCCAATCTACCGCTTTCAGTATCTTGCTGTAGAAAGATTAATTCTTTCTACGATGTACGATGGCCACGCTAAGCGGGCTGTTAATGATAATTTAAATACGAAAATTAAAAACAAAATGGTATCTGCAGCAAGTATTGTGCTCGTAATTGAAAATGCTTGTACACGAAAATTAAAACACGTCAAGCAGTAGATGAACAGAGCCTGAAAATTATAATCAACGTCAGGCATCGACGGTGAAATATAATAGAGTTTTCCTTATATAGGTAGGGGGGATTTCTAGTGCTTGAATTGAACCTGTTGCACATTGGCATATCTAGACCCATTTTTCGACTTAAACTTAAGAACTAGTATTTACTCTATCTGCAATCGTTGACTTGTATTCTGGCACAGCATTAGTTATAAATATGAAGAGTAACACATCCTCAACTTTGATCTTCAAAACCCCATATTATCAAAATATTCGTATATACGAGATTTTGGAACTCTACGCGTGCGAAAGCCTTATTTATCTTTTTCACAATTGTAATCTATGAACTAAAATATAGAATACGGTCTCAGATTTCTCCGCGGTATTGGGGTCCTGGTGATCTGTAACACAGGCTACTGCCTAATTCAGACACCAGCTCCTAACCTTCTATGTACTTAGCATAAGCATTGTATAATTAGTCTTTAAGATAGATTGTTGTGAGAAATAAAGAAATTATTATTCGTATCTACGAGATTTTAGAACTCCACGCGTGCGAAAGCCAGGAATATTTCGCCGCGACTGTCACTGTGACTCGTACATACACCACAGACTCATTAACTAGTAATTATAGCAATTACGTTAATATTCTGCACATTGACCCGCTCTTTTGTGCTTTTGTGGAGCTTTCAATAGCCCCTAACAAAGAAGTAACTCATCAATCGCTCTGTCATAATGTAAATGATCTGGTAAAAGCCACGTATATCGCCAACCATTGAATTTAAAAGCTCTTATTAACAAAGGTGTAGTAATCCGGGAAGTTGATTCATAGTCAGACTGGAGACCTAAGTAATTTGGTTCCCTTATGTTAAACAGCTTACAGATCACGGCGTACGTGGAATTTATATATTCCTTGATTATACAATCACAGAAGTTGAAAGAGATACACATCGTGGATCTAAGTGATTTGGTCGGGTTATGTCAAACTCAGTCGACAGATCACGACTTACCTGGAATTGACATATTCCGACTAAATGACGTAGGTCCCTCAACTGGCTCTCTTTCAATTTCCCTTAATACATAGAATGTGCTTTATAAATTACAAATTTGTACCTAATCTAATCTCTTGTTTATCTTATAGGGGAAAATGTATTCAATATTTTGGTATGGGCAAATTCATTTTGACACTGGGACTCTTGCCCATACAAATCACAAAAACACTGTTAGCTCTGCACCTTTCACGATCTCTAAGTAAATAAAATATGTAAGGGACACCCTTAGTTATATTATCAGCGCTAATATTGAATGTACCGGCTGTCTACAGGGTGTAACAAAACCATTACACCCTGTAGACAACCGGTGTCTTTACAATTGGATCATCTAATTGAAATAATATTGTCCCCTGGGTGACTACTCTAAGAGCGATGTCTTTTGGGACACAATTACTAGTTAGAAACAAAGATCTCATTGTTGGGTCTTCCTATTCGTTTGCTTCCGCGTTAGGGTCATTCTACACCAAAACCGGAGTAGACATAAGTTTTTTACTACGCCAAAGCTGAACGAGACATTAGTCTCTTTTCACATGCACACTTCGCCGTCGCCAGGTAAAGTAGTAATAATATATTAGCAACTAATAGGTTTCACATGGCACGGTGAGATGCATACATAACTATATAAACAAGGCACCCCCGGCGACTAAAAAGCCCGGAAAGTAATTCCCCCCCCCCTTTTTCCTCGGTCGGTCTGGTCCGCAGGTCCAAATACCCATTTGTCCCCTTCGGGTTTCCTCCGCGTTGTGTTCCCAAAAATAGTAATATAATTTAAAAAATTGAAAAAATCGAATCTTCGCATGTAGAGCTCTGCCCCTGGCCATGTTTCCCCACCCAGGCCCCTACAGGGCCAGGGATGTGTGGACTTTTTTACCTAAGACGAAAACAGGCGCAACCTCGCCCCGCGACCGTACGGCGACCGTATGGAACATACCTATATTTGAAAAGAGGTTTACAAAAATGGTGACTGGTTGGACAAAAATGGCGAAATGGATACTATTTTTGCAAGCCCGTTGGTTATGACAACTAAGTCAGAAAGTTTGTTTCTTTGAATGTTTTATTATTTACGTTTTCCTAAAGCGGTTTCGCTTACTAGAACTGCTTTGTGTTAACACGGTACATAAAAGCTAATTTTGAAACGTTAGATGGGCACAGTATTCCTAGAATCATCCTGGTTCCGCAAAGTACCGATGCACGTAAACATGTCCAGTAGCTTTACCATGAGTTGAACCAATAGTATTTGTCCATACTCGATACACATGAATAATGGGGGAAATTGAAAGAGAGCCAGTTGGCGGACCTACGTCATTATGCTGGATCAGTTAGTGAAGATCTTTCTCGTTAATCTGTCTAATGCCTCCTCTTTATAATCGGCAATTACGATTGATTTAAATACCTCAATTCCACGTAAGTCGTGATCTGTCGGCTAAGTTTGACATAACGCGACCAAACAACTTTGTCCCACAATCCGTATCTGTTTCAACTTCCCTGATTCTAAATTTTTAGTATGGCAAAATTTTACAGCGCCTCTAGCGGTGACTTTCGGAACTAAAATTGCCATACTAAAAGTATCGCTATCGAGTATCGACAAATACTATTCTTTCAAACTCGTGGTAAAGCTACAGGTATTTAGTTTGCGTTCATACAAATAATAAATAAATATAAATAAAAACTCTTTCTTCGAACCAAAAATAAAAACAATCTACAGTAGAAAATTCTCAAAAAAAACGTCCGAAACTTACTGCTAGAAGCAGTTTCATCATCTTCATCCAGGCAACCGCCAATCTGATTTTAAGCCTATGATGACATTGATACACGAGGCTAGCGAGCTAGCATCTTGCTGTAGCCTGCCGGGCTATATTTAAATAATTCCCTGGAGAATATCTATTATGCTGGATCAGTTAGTGAAGATGTATATCTTGTTAATCTGTCTAATGCCTCCTCTTTATAATTGGCAATTACTAACTGACATGCGAGCACGAAAGTGGTCGGCTCTGCTCGTCGATCATCATCGATGATTGCCTTAAATCAACTCGTTGACAAACGACGAATGATTGTTCGGATCGTTAATCGGCACGACGATCGTGCCGATTAATGCTGATCAGCGATCATCGCCGATTATGTAAAGCCTGCGTTTAGGGACCGTCCATAAGGTACGTTACACGTTATGGTTTTTACCTCTCCCCGCCTCCTTGTCACATGTCACATTTCTGAGGAATAGGGAATATGCAAAATTTTTTTTCCTTTCTTTAAATAAATCTATCGTTTTTAAAAATCGATGTAGTCCAATCAGTTTTTTGATAAAATTGAAAATAACAAAGCATTTAAAGTGGTCAGATAGAAAGAGAGATCCGATATTGATAGTGACGTCAGTCTATAAGTTGCATATAAAGTTGATACTAAATTATGTTTTGAGAGAAAGAGATAGGTAGAAAACTTAAATCGCTAATATCTTACTTATTTCTCATCAGAATTCACAGATTTTTTGTCATTCTGTATTATATCTTTTAGCCCACTATGATGATAGTATTTCTATAAATTTTGTTTTACACGCATCTTCCCTATTCTCCCTATTGTGACGTCACAAAATTTGCAATTTTTTAACTAAAAATACAACCACTTCAATATTTTAAATTTTGCGATTAAAATTCAAAATTTGAAATGTGATGTCATAAAACTGAGGACCTGGGGGGTACCCATGTCACACCATGTTATACTTCCACAACCCACTCCCTCCACTACCTGTGACGTACTTTATCGATGGCCCCTTAGATTATCGTACACTTGTCAACTTAACTTGCTGCTGCGGCGCATTCAGTGCTTAGCTCAGCACTGAACGCGCCGCGCGCGCGCTTTGTATTTTAAAATTCGTTGCATGAATTGCGCGCCGAACGCGCCGTATACTTTAATTTGTATATTTGAGGCTAACGAGAAATGCGGCGCGTGCGGCACGAAGGATGCTGACTGGTGTACAGTCCTTAAGAAAGCAATTATCGCAAAAAGGACTGTAAAGTTTGGAAAGAAATTCATTTTGTCATATTTTTTGTTCCAGTGCACCTCCTTGTAATAACTCAGGACATTGCTAAAGTCAAAGATTTTGCTTTGCTTATTTGCGTTGCCAATATCGAGAAACAAATTTACAGTAAGAACCTAGAGTCTATTCTTTTATAAATCAGCAAATACTACGATGACCGGCGTGCATGATATTCGGCTTTGTTTGTTGATTTGGCAGTATTACCGCCGATTGTGTGAACCCAGCACGATGATCGTACCGGATAACAAACAACAGACATTGGCGATTTCGTTCTGATGACGTAAATAATTGATGGATGAAAAGTGTTAGCAGTTAGAACATTTTTAATTCCTTTGAGTTTGATAGGAAACATACTAGATCCGAAAATTAAACATTACCGCATTAAGATGGGAATATATGAGAACGCTAATGACTAAACAATACGTAGATGGTAACAAGAAACGCTGCGCCCACAGAAGCTAGCTATTAGCCGAAGTCGGAAAACTATTCGAGGAGTATTTAGTCTTACAAGGTGGTGGAACTGGGTGTTAAACAATTAGTAACTTAAGAAGATTTAAATCGGGCAAATTAGATTAGTCTTGTGACAAAGATTGTACAAAGTTACATTAATTTTACCAAGCTTCGGCTTTGTGTTTTGATTGCTAAGTAACTTGGTTTCTAAAGTTAATCTGGCACTGTTAATATTTATCATCAACAACAACCTTTACCTAGCTTCCCTGTTAGCTCGATCGTTTCAGCGGTTTGAGCGTAAAAAGAAACCGACATACACACTTTTGCACTTGTAATATTAGTCTGGATCAGATCAGGATCAGATATACAGGAGCAAAAAATGAGATTGCTATTGGAATAAAAAAGGAATTGTAAAAAATTATAGACACGCATAACAAATTAAACAAAATCTTATATTTAATTCATTGGTTTCGCTATACTAATTCTTAATGTACTTAAAATTAAAATATACACGTATCAACAAACACTTTCAGTGGGAACCAGTTTCGTTCAAGGCATAACACAAACAAACACGCACTTAGAAGAATATGACCAATTTTGTATGAATACTGTTCAGACTTTGACCAATTGGCTTTATTAGCATCTTAAAATAAAATGGTAACTCACGCGCGAACCTTGCTTTACTCTACTATAAATATTAACAAGGTTTGGTAGAAGCTGCCTTCGTGCTCATAAAATTTAGCAGAACGAATTTATGCTATCGAATACTCTGGTATTACTCAATGTCTTTTTTAGAGGGTCCTCGACCACAGCAAGGAATGAAATTAAAGCTTAAGAATTGCATGGTCCAATACTAGTTAAACAATCGCGTCGCATTCCAAAAATTTCGCATTGCATATTATAAATATTGCCAAAATGTTTTACCTATTAGAGTGCGACGAGAGAGTTCCCTTTTCTAGACCTCGCGCATTAGTGGTAACAACTACGTCTTTAGTCTACAAATTATTTCGGAAACTGCCACGTTTTTTTCTGTTGTGCTGGTGGTTCCTTTGCTGGTGGTTTGACTGTCACTGCTGTCTTCTGACTGGCTGCTACACTGTTGTCACTTCTGTCCCATCCGTGAGATTCATGCTCGTGGACGTGTTCATGATGATCAGGTGAAGGGAACCACTCCGATATCCAGACAGGTCTCCAGATCTTTTTGACTCCTGGCACCCAAATTTGCTTCCAGTCTGGCACCCATATCTGCTTCCACGCTTCTTTCCATTCGAGTTTCTTGTCAGGTACCCAGATGAGTTTCTTCGACGGCTTCCAGATCTGCTTCCAAGCTTCCTTCCATACTAATTTCTTGTCGTCAATCCAAATTTGTTTTTTCTCAGTTCTCCAGATTTGTTTCCACTCGTCCTTCCATTCGAGTTTCTTGTCGGGAATCCAAATTTGTTTCTTAGCCGGTTTCCAATATTTCTTCCACACCGGTTTCCAGACCAATTTCTTTCTCCATAAATCGTGAGACGTGTATTCCCATCCTTCGTGGTCTTTACCTAAATATTTTTCACCGGGTACACCTTCTTTGACCCATTCCGGTACGAATATCTTTTTCCAGGCCGGTACCTGTATATCTTTCCAGCCAGGCACTACGATATTTTTCCATACCGGAATGGTGATTTTCTTCCAGTCGGGTACCTTAACTTCTTTCCAGGCCGGCACTTTTATCGGTTTCCACACGGGTTTGTAAATTTTCTTCCAATCTGGGACTTTAATTTCTTTCCAAACTGGAATTTTAGTCGGGACCCAGACTGGTTTCCAGATTTTCTTCCAGGAAGGCTTCCAAATTTGTTTCTTAGCGGGCTTCCAAATTTTCTTCCATCCGGGTTTCCAGATGAGTTTCTTTTTCCAGTATCCCGGGTCGTGGTGGTCATGGTGGTGGTCGTCTACGTGGTGCTCGTCTATATGCTCGTCATGTATCTCGTGGTGATCATGTATATTGTGGTGATCGTGTACATCGTGGTGGTCGTGGACATCGTGGTGATCGAAGTCGTGATGATCGTGATGATCGTCTATCACCTCATGATGATCACCGTTCGGTTGTAGGCTGTCTTGATCCTGAAACGGGTTGACTAAGTCCAGCGGCGGCGCGGGATAATCGTAGCCGACTCGTTTCTGTATACTGTTAGACTGTACCGTCTGGTCCACCTGTTGGGTCTGTTGCTGCGGTATCAACGCCTTGCCGGTGACTAGAGCCACATGAAGTATTACCCCGAGGGTAATCTGAAACAAGACAAAACTCCATCAACCCATAGTAATAAACATGGCAAACGCAAGCACGCAAAGCATGTCACAATAAACTCAAAACGCGGGGTTACAATAACGCACAGCTCATTAATAAAACATCAGTATGTGAACGTTCGTATGCATAAAATAAATTTCATTGACCTATCATACATTTAAGGCAGATATTGCACAGGTTGCGTCATTAATTTTGATATCGCTTATATAACGACATGAGTAAGACGAGGAAAGTAGAATTATATCTATGTCCATTCCTGTAGTAGGAAGTACTTGTCCGCACCTTGAACGGAGAAAGCGAGTTTGATCATCACATTAACATAGTCTGCAACCGTAATATTAACAAATTCGCACCTCACGGGACCATTTATCGTGTTACATCATGACACATTTTCAGCCTACTGGTAACGCCAGAATTATATATAACCCCTACTGGTTAAATTCAAGAAGCAAGGAACGAAAACAAGACGAAATGGGCTAAAGGCCTGAATATACTATGTCACACGTGAGCCCATCTGGTATCTTTTACTGGATGCAGCCCATGTAGCCTGCGTCACATAATACAGATAGGTCACACATAATAGATTTAGCCTATAATCACACAGGATATGTTGCAAGACAACTTTTGCGATCGCACTAATACGATACGATACGAAATATTAATTCCTTAGAGCTGATGTGTGTAGCGCCACCCACATACAGTTTGTGAAACGTTACTTCTAATCAATGTAAAGTATCGCATAAAGTCGCACTTTGTGGTCTCACTTTGAATCACAATTGAAGACATAAGCGGAAGAAGCGAATAACTGACATTTTACCTTAGTGTTAACACTCATTTTTCCCATAAAATTTTGATAAATATTGTAATTTAGCGATTTTATTATCTATCTTGTCTATCTAGGAAAACATTCAACATTATTTTAATTTCAAATCATTTTTTCGATCCTTAATCGTTCGTTTACGCAAAAATCCGGCAGTTTTTTAAATGTTAGTTACCCCCTTCTTCCACTTCTTCAATTAAAACACGAAATCTGTTAATGATAGAACCTTTTCGGTAGATCGGTAGCCAATTTCACTTTCCTGGCACTCATAGCCTATATAGGAGCGTTTCAATTTAGAATTCCTATTTCTTTTTTGGTCACAAAATCCCGGTCACCGATTTTCGGATGGAGGCACTCGTGTGATTAAAAATGAATCGCCCGTCCACGTACGGAACCGTTTTCACGTGTTTAATTAAAATTAATTGTGAAAATGGACGTTTAAAACAATGTCGTTGTAACGCTGGTTATTTCGACAATGTTTAAATTTAGATAGCTAAAGCTATATGGGACCATCCATAAAGTACGTCTCACGAATTTCTTGTTTTGAGATTATTTTTTTTACGTGTGACGTGCTTTATGAATGGTCCCTAAAGCTTAAACTCCGAAAACATATTCCTTTCTCGTTAAACATAATATATTATTTAAAATAATAAAGGAATTAGAATACACATATAGTGTCATATAATTTAAAAAACCTACACGTTCACTCATTCGTTCTTTTCTATTAGTTTTCGTAATAGAATAATTAATTTTAAACAAGAAATAAATAATATAAACCATAAAGATTATTTATAGTATAGATTGTTATTACATAAGCTAATATATTATTCTCGTGATAATAAAGTGTTTTTTTGCAACGACCATTACGTAAGTGTGTTACAAAAATAACTTTTATGGAATACAGAATAATTTATTTCGACATGTGACCCAAAAGAAAAAAACTTCTGGGTCAATTTTTTTACCACTTCTTACGCCTTACAAAACAATTTATTTAAACATTTTATGTAAATAAGGAGATGGCCGGTTTGATAAGAAGTGATGACATATTCACCCATATTGTCTGTTAAAATAAGAGGCATTTAAGTGTTAATGATTAACTGTTAGATAATGCATACATAATGACTCGGAAGTCCAAAAAATTTACGTCGCTAAGATAATTAAGGTCCTGTTCCACCTCTTACCGATAGTCTATTAACTAATTTATTTGACAGATGTTGTATTTAGAATCTGTCGAAACTTGTGGATAACCTAACAGAAACTTTATTAGAAAGCGGCGAAAGAGACCCTCAAACCTCAAACTTAAAAAAATATATATAATGTCACTACTCACTTCACGATCCCGCTTTTATTTTTCTAAATTGGACTAAAGACCGAAGCTACCACTGCTTGCAAGTGGTGTAGACTAAAGAGAATCCTACAGCCTATGTCATAAAGTGGCGTTTTCCTTAAATTTTCGGGGATAGGGGATTTCGAGGATCGCGAATCGGGAAGGCACCTTTATTAATAAGAATTTTCCTTTATTAATTTTTATGCGACCCATTTAACGAGTCTAAAATGGATATCCATGATGGTAAGGGTGTCTACATACACAATTGAAGCCGAACATTATCCTGCATCTTGCAAGCTATTATGAACTTGGACGCGTCACTCGTGAATTTTCTTTTGCCTATAAACCTACTTCTATGAAAACTACCTATAGCTTAAATACAGGCGACCTTCATCTCTAAAATCGTCCATCATTGCCCATCATGAATAATTACGCAACTAATGATAATTATAGCTAAGCGGCGCCAACATACCAAACAACAAAATGCATTACATAACAAACATGAATATAAATAAGCTAGGTATTTGGAGGATCGAAAGCTTATGCAAAACATCGCGAAGTTTGTCGGGTCAGTCATTTTTCAGTCTTTACATAAACGCAGTGAGAGCCACGGGAAAGTCTATTATCACTATTGACAGCTTGTAAACTGTGGTTAATATTACTTGCATAACTTACTTACAGGAACTAAGCAATTTGTTATGAAGTTAGCAGTTTTTTTACTGCTAAGAACATCAGAAAGCAATTATCTATGAAGCTGCGCCAGCTGGTTAGGCGCGGTATTGTATTTACCCGACTGCGCCAGAACAACATAACCCATGTTTTCCGAGAGTATGTATGTATGTAAAATTGTATGACACGCTCTGAAGCCTAAACAGCTTGATGGATTCTAACGTATGAGGTATCGTTAGATTAGTCTCGATAGCGCTAGTGACACTAGATACATAAAAAAAATTTAAAGATTGAAATTTTGCAGACTTTGAAGTCAAAATTGTGAGGTTTTAATTGTTTTTTCGTCTATTAAGACACATTCTAGAAATATCCATAATTAATGTTTAAATTGCTATGATTGGTCGGTAGGGTTTTCTGTTTTTGGGACATTTAGCTTGTTTCATAATCAAATTAAACGGAACTATACGTTACATTGAGTTATGAGAAATGACCATTACTAATTAGGGTTAATCCTGTCACCGTAAGATTTTGAGTCCAGTAACACTAACATTTTATAGTTTACACTTAAAATTTTTGAAATTCGAAATCTTACACTGAAAACAAACTGATCGGACGCGACTGACAGCCCATATAAAAACGTCCGTGACTGACGTCAGACGCGGCTGACAGCCCATACAAAGTAGTTAACTAAATTTTAACCTAATTTTAAGTCATTTAACTTGTCACTTGCCACTGAATTTTGTGTTTCTATGAAGTTAAATGACTTAAAATATAGTTAACTACTTATCTACTTAATACGACGTGTAAACCAGACATATGTCGCGTCTGATCTGTATATTTTTTTAGATTTACGGTGACATAATATTTTAATAACACAAAAATTCAAATGTACTGCTGTTTTGTAGATCAGTACCATATTACTTTAACCATTGTCGCGTTTTTTATGATATTTAGGGGGCAAGCGAGTAGACGGGTTACCTGATGGAAAGCAACTGCTGTCGCCCTTGGACACTCGTGACATCCGCAAGTGCGTTGCTGGCCTTTATGAGAGAATAGGGATAGGGGATTAAGAAAGTTGGGCCACCAGTATACTCACTTGCTGAACGGAACACAGCGCAACGCCGTTTTACTCCAGTTTTCTGTAAGGCCGTGGTATCACTCCGGTCAAGACGGCCGCGTCGTGCCGAAGGATGGCTCTCCGACGGCAACGAGCATCTGTATTATGTACTTGAGATCGGAAAATGTCTCATTGGTAGTTCGTACACGCCTCCACGTGAGTTATAACCTGCACCCCCTCGAGTGCCAAGCAAAGGTCTAACCACTAGACCACGGACGCTCTGACTCGGTATGACCTAACCTTTATGTGTACTTAATCTTCGATTACAAACGACGACAAGCGAGCACGATCGTCTAAAATCGTACTCGCCTCTGCTCGTCGGTTTTCGTCTATGAGCGCCATTAATCAACTAGTTGACAAACTACTACGAACGATTGTGTGGATGCTTGCACGATGATTGTGCCAATTATTAACGATCACACGATCAACGATCATCGCCGATTACATAGAGCCTGTATTGTATTATGGTAATTATATAAAAATAAATAATTAGGGTTTTCCTTCGTGACGCTATAACTCCAGGACGAACGATTTCTACAATTTTGCATTTGCTAGTAAGGTCTCGGGCTCTGTGAGGTTTGTAACAAAAAAAAACATTGAGGAAAAATTCTAATAGAAAAGTTACCACGTGGACGGAGTCGCGGGCAACAGCTAGTAAATATATGTGCATACATTTGAACCCTATCACAATAGTCTTAAGGTAAAAATGTGGTTCACTAGTTTAGTAGGTTTTAAGCATTATTTATAGACCGTTGTGCCATACTAACATAATTATAATTTCGCAAACGTTTTTGTGAAAATGTATATCAAATATTATTAATAAATAAAACAGTCATAAATTAATGCATATATTTTAATAGGTATGATGCCTAGGTCAAAAATTCGCTACTTTTTAAATAGAATCAAGATATAAGAGTAAAATAAAATATTTTCAAAATTTCAGCAGCATAACTTCTATTTTTTTGTAATAACCCGTCAAAGTGATTTTTTGGTACTATATTTTTTATGTTCATTTGCCATTTGCTAAGTTAGGCTATTAACAACAACTTTTGTTATAAACCACTTTCATAAACACAATGTTTAATATAGCTATCTCGCAAACTCTTCCCGCGATGCATACAAACACCCGGTAAGTGACGTCATGATGTAGTATCGTTTTATAATGATATCTGTCTATGGACGCTTTACACCACGTCAGTCTGGCTCCAGGGTAAGTACCAGGGGGACTTGTGTTACAGGTACCAGACAACGGAAATATATTTAATACTTTTATATTATACACATTTTTAAAATGTTTATTATATGATACACATATTTAATACACATCCAAGACCCAGGAACATTGAAAAACTTTTGCTCCGTCGGCGGGATTCGAACCCGCGACCCCCGGCTTAAGCTACCAACGCGCTTACCAATTTAGCCACAGAGGTCGTCATATGGTTTTGTATGGAGCGTTTTGAGTAGGTCTATTTTATGTTATTTTTATTTGTGAAAATGTAAGCAATTAAAGTCATTTTTCACCGATATTTCTATTTTTACGGCGCCTTCAATTACCAATCAGAAAAAAAAAACATTTTGGCCATTGTATGGTCGATGTGTCATGGGAATATTTTGTGAACGAGGAAGTACATGACAGACGATAAACAGAAATAACGATTTCCGAAAAGTTCTATATTTGCAGTGGATTATTATAAACCGAGAGCTGGTAGCATTTTTTGAGTAGGTATTTGAGGCGAGCTTGAACCTTGTATCTCTCCTATTACATCCCAATACGGAACTGCAGACCTGGCTGGTGAAAAGCGGGGCCAAAAAAAGTAAAATCTAAGAAGAATTTTCTAAAAATATATACCTATCTGATCCGATATGCCGCCTGATTTATTTTAACCTTTATCATCTTTATAATTTTAGCTATAAGGTGTTCACAGGCCTTCCGGAAATAATGCATGAGTAACTGCTTTTTCGTGTTATTTACTTACTAATTATTATCTATACCTATAATAAAACAGTAAAATTAGCTTGTCTTTTACTTTTACAAACTAATCAAACAATGTGTTAGCCCTCTTTTTTTGACGTTTGTTTGTTGGAAAGTTTGCTCGTCAATATATTGGACATGGTATCTAGTTATCTGACCTGTATAATATGATGCTGTATTCTGATAGCTCCCATAAGTTTGTATTCATTCTACGCGGCAAAGACGCAGGTAAGGGCTTTAGTTTTTAAAGTAGGCCAGCGAAGCATTTAACAAAACAAATTAAATTCGACTTCGTTTTTTTAACTTCGTGTTCAAGATGGAGGACATAATCGGTAACGCACGTACGTCGTTAAATCCTAATAAGTAATGTGAAAGTATGTTTGTTACTCAATTACTCCATAACTTACGTCACTTTTAATTATATCATCAGAAATTGTTATTTAATCGGTGCCTCATTGATATCTTTTCGACATGACATTTATCATTCAAAATAAAATATTGGTCAATTTTTTTTAAGACACGGGTCAGCTACGATCACAATTATTCTCTTTGGAAGTAAATCAAATGCTCTTTATACGTTACACCCTGGAAAGCCTTTTGAGCTTTATCGCAAATTTCCTTTTTTACTTTTTTGGACTTACGATAGTTTGGACTTACAATACTTTGTGTTTACACTACGCACTAGCACGCTAATTACCATGCAATTATGAACCAGAAGAATCAATGTTTACAATTGAATTATTAATAAACCATAAGCAAAACAGAATAGCCACACAATAGTCTATTCACATCAGTGAGAAACGGCGAGAGCAACAATGCAAAGAACTATTTATCTAATCAAGATCTCTGTCAAGTTTCCGAGGCAATGGGAACGAATTGTGTTGTATTTAATGCGATTGTATGATTTTTTGATTTACGCTTCCTACAGTGTTTATACTCACGGCGATTAAAGTGTCACTTTTACACTTTCTTACCCTAAAATTTTCTGAATAAATATCGTTACATTTTTGCTGTTTTTACGCAAAAAAAAATGTTTTTGTGGGAATCGCATATTTTTTTCATCGTTTTATTTATGTTTATGCTTTTTGCATTTATATTAAGGGCCTGTCTCACCGCGTACAGATAGTCTATTTATTTGACAGATTTTCTATAGAGAATCTGTCAAAAAAGTTGTGGATAGCCTAACAGAAACTTTAAAAGTAAGCGGTGAAACAGGCTCTTAGTCTTTTTACGTCGTGTTATTTATATTCATGCTTATATTTAGATTTTGATGAATTACATTAGAATGTGTTAGTATTTAGTTGTGACGCTATTAAAGGTAAACAACAATATTCCCTCAGGTTTATATTCTAGCCAGATTTCGAAGTTACTTATTCTACGGGAGTATTGATCGGAATAAGAAGTATCCTAATCAGCTTAAACAATTAGTGCCAGCTAAACTTAGTCTCGTAGTTACGGCGTGATTGGCAGATCTACACAAAAACATCCTTCATCATCCAAAAAACTCTTAACAATAGGGAATATGCATGATTTTATAATATTTAATTAAATAAATCTTACGTTATTGAAAAACAATGTAGTCCTATCAGTTTTTTGACAAAATTGAAAACAAATAAGTTACAAGCCTTTAAAGTAGTCAGTTAGGAAGAGAGATCCGATATTAATTGTGACGTCAAATTCCATAAGCTGCATACAAAGTTCATACTAAATTACGTTTTAAGAGAAAGAGATGGGTTGAAAACTTACATCGCTAATATCTTACTTATTTCTCAACAGAATTCAGAGATTTTTTTATGATTCTGTATATCTTTAGGCCCACTATCATAATAATTTGCATTCAATAAATTTTGTTTTATACCCATATTCCCTATTTGATAGTCATAGAGGATTTTTTAGTCAAGGTACAAAGGATGTATTATGTACTATATGTATGGTGGTCACATCTCTGAGAACCCCCCCCCTCCCTATTATGACGTCACAAAATTTGCAATTTTGCACCTAAAAATTAAAACCACACAAATATTTCAAATTTTAAGATTAAATTTCAAAATTTTGAAATGTGATGTCACAAATCTGGGGACTTCCCCTACCCCTATGTCACACCATGAGACACTTCGACGACCCCCCTTTAAGTTTGACGTACTTTATGGGTGGTCCCTAATGGTGAAAATTTATGTGTCTGAAAATTGTTGTTACCGGCTTACACCATAAAAACCCGGATTGGAGCGAACGAAAATATCACATTTTCGTTCGCTCCAATCAAAGCTACACGTGCAAAATTAAAAATGGACACAAAAATAGCAACCTTTGATGCAACAAAGTCGAACAAAGCAATCCTTCCGAAAGGTTGGAACTCCGGAAAAAACCGAAACATCTCGGTAATATCACAGCCTCCTGAGAAATAAGCGGGAGTGATAATAGAGCCTTCGAATCCGATCATTCCGAAAGTAAGGATAAGGCACAGATGACATTATGTTAAGGGAATCGGATAATATTTGAGTGTCCGTGGCTAATGCCCGTATTAATACTACCTCTTAGTACTACTAAGAGCATGATAAAAATTCAGAAATGCTGTTTTCATTTCATAAAGAGACCTTAATGAATAAAAGTGCATCTCAACTTTTTTTAATGATGCTTTTAGTATCAAGCGCTGACGTTCGCACTCGCACTCAAGTACATAATACTGCTGCTTGCCGTGGGAGAGCTGGCTCGACCGGAGCAATACCATGGGCTCACAGAAAACCCTGCGTGTAACAGCGTAGTGCCGTGTTCCTCCCTATTCACGTATTTCTTCATTTAAAGGCTTTCATTTGAAAAATTTTATTACATTAATATTGATATTTTCTGATGTGAATTTTCCCTAGTGGGGTAATCAATCTGAAGACATTTTACTGCCGCATTCCGACTAGTGACGCTTATCCTTACGACAGTAATACGTCATCGTTCGTATCAGAGATTTTCAGATCTTCAAAGTGAATTGAAGGGATCGTGTTCCTCATCAATAATGAATTCTTTTGTGATTTTTCATGATGATCGGAATATTTTTGACAAAATCTTGTTATATGGATTATTGATATTTTGAATATCGAACACTAATTCTTGCTATCGTTAAAAAAAATCACTGTAAATTTCCCTTTATTGCATAAAACATTAACACTATATACTCAAAGAGTCGATGGAACTGGACTTATAATCTATTTACAATCAAATTTCGTACTTGCACACAGCTATTTTGCATCAAAAAATCTTTTTACCTAATCTATATTCTTTTTTATTGTCGTCATAATTCCATCATTTTATCTCATTTCAATAGTAGCTACAAACTTCAATTCGACTTTATCGAGATTTTATTATTGCTGAGTTACATAATATTTACCGCAATACCCGGGACTCTTAATAAAATTATAATCTGTTAAGCCATGTCTGTTGACACTCAGCACTCTCCCGGTATTTCCTGAGGGACTACAGCTGTATGTTAGGGTTTCAGCGTGATTGCTTTTATATTGATTAGGTTCTGATTTTAAATTTCCAATTTGGCTTTGTTCCAGTTCAACTGATTCGATTATACGATTCGGGTAAAGCACCTAATACGATTAATAAAGTTTATTAGCATGGAAAGTTTCGGTTCGTTTATTGGGTGGTGTGGGAATGTGCGTGGCCAAAGCAAGACCTTCCGACCGAGAGAGGTGTTGTACTCAGTCAGGTGTCACCCACGTGATACATTTCAGCTGTCGTATATATACCGCCGTGTTTCGAAAACTTCGATAGCGCGATGCAGGATTATTACGCTTAATTTGGATACTGCCACAGGCGGAAACAGTTCATCAAAAGTATCATAGGTCCTTTTCCGGTACTCAAAGTAACATGCCAAATTCTAGCACAATTCGTCCAGCAGTTTAGGCGTGAAGAAGTAACAGACAGACAGACGTACACGCTTTCGCACCTATAATATGAACTATGAAGGTGTTTTGTTTTCGATTTTCTTTGAGAAGCTTTAGTAAAAAATCAAGATCAAACTCACGCTTTAAACTTCAAAGAACCGAGATGTAAAGAGCATTTTTCATTGTAGCTTATTTTATATTTAAAGTTGTTTACAACACTTATTATATTCTGGTCCTAATGGTCAGGTGGATTAAGTTTTTCCAGAATCTTCTATGTAGAATGCTCGCGAAGACATTATGAATTATCTGCATGTAAAGTGATAAGTAGTTGTTATCTATTATGAAGTGGTAAAGTTGAGACATGTCCCGGGTTCCGGCAGCACGAGCTATCATATTCCATGTGGAACTAATCTCGGTACTACGAGTTCTCGATTCGAGTTTTGATACGATGAATTTGTAGTCAGGGCTTTGGATACTCTGTTCTTGTGAGTATTTGAAGTTAACTTGTTTAAATTACTAAAAACATTCATATTATTATAACATTTTTACTATATTGGATTATGTAAGCCATTTTCAGTAAGCAAAAAAATGTACTTTTATAAGAGTGAAATCGGAGAAGAATTGACAGTGAGTTATTTTCTGTTTGACATTCGTAAATTGAAGAATTCGTTTTTTGTTAAATTTCTGCAAAGATTATTAAAAATCTAATGCAATCCATACTAATATAATAAATGTGAAAGTTTGTCTTTCTGCTTGGGAACGGATCGACTGCCTATTTGTCTGTCCGTTACCTCTTTACGCCCTTACCGCTTAACCAATTTGAATGAATATGTTCCCAGAGAAAGGGATCCTTATTGAGCCGGAAAATGTACGGTTCCTACGCGTTAAACGAATTTTGGTGCAACGTAGTTGCGGGCGCGAACTTGTTTAAAATTAATAAGCTATCGAACGAAATTAAATGTGTTTATGAAATAATTCGAAATTTTATCGCAGCAGTATGCAATTCTCTACATATATAGCAATATACTCTATATGTATAGCAGTTCTCTATATATACTAGTTGACCCCGCAGACGTTGTCCTGCCGAGCTATTTTGTGAATTTAAGCCATTCTCAGATCCCCTTGAACCCACACAAAAAATTTCATCAAAATAGGTCCAGTCGTTTAAGAGAAGTTCAGTGATATACACACTCACAGAAAAATTATATATAATAAGATATAGCAGTATGTAATTCTCTATATATGTGTATTATGTTTACAAACTAGCTTTTGCCCGCGACTTTGTCCGCGGACAGGACGGTTTTTTCACGAATTTTTTTGTCGCCATTTAAGGGGAT
>JAOTAV010027618.1:0-20032 GCA_026546445.1 Cyclargus thomasi
TTGACGGCAGATTCCGTTTCGTTTCCACTTCAAATACTTGACACTTAATGTCGCAATAGCCCCCCGTACCCCCCCACGCAACGGGCCATCCTTCACTCATCATTAAATATTACGTCCAAATAGTTTTAGGATTCCGAACGTTTCGCATTACTCTATCGATAATTGATTCTGAATTTAGTAGTGTTTTTGTGAAATCCTAAGGTCATCGAGCTCACAACACCGCCATCAATTATAATATCATGAGCATGATCGCGCCCTAAATCTTTTGGGTTCGCATGTCCAGACGGTCCTCGGGCTCCTCGGGCTTCGGCTGAGGATCGCGTGCAAGGTCAAAAGGATTAGACGTACACGCAAATTGTTTACTACTTAGGTAGTTGAGTTTAGAGGTGCCCACCGTACCCTTTCATTGAGCCAGACGCGCTTGACAGGTGATAAGTATCTGTAGTTTTTTGGTCTGCGTCGGTTTAAGTGAGTTGTTTGCCTGAATTTTGCATCCCAAAAAAAACGTTATCAAGTAAATTGATGCTTAGAGCTTAGCTTTACTCGAATTAAATTCAAGTCGAAGTAATTCGGGGCATACCGATACTTCTTTCAAATATCTGGCGCACAATAATATTATTATGATTTGCAGGAGTGACGCTATCGGTTATGTGGACAAACTTCATGTGACAATATAATTGTAGTAATTTTACTAAATAAATGGGCAAAAATTGATTAGCTATAAAAATGTACAATTTTAGAAATACTAATTGTACCTTTGCTGCTTTTAACTCGAAAATTTTCCTGAAATTTCTTTGCTATAAACCTTACGGAGCCCGAGACCTTTCCAACGAATGCAAAACCATGGAAATCTATAAATAAAAAAAAACATATCTTAAATACTAACATGGAATTGTTTGAACATTTCACGGTTGGCGACTTCAGAGAAAAAACTTGTTTAATACACAGTCTTCATTTTAATTTAGATGTTTTAGTTTAAATACTATTGGGTATTGTAAAAAACTCAAAAATACTTAAGCCACACATTATAATCAAGATTTTATAGAATTTTCAAATCAAAACTGTTTTATAAAATTTAAAGTTGGGTTATCTACTTGGAATTATGGAACGACTTTGTAGAACTTACAAAGTGATTAAAAATTTAATAAAAAGAATGACACTTAAGAACAAAATTTTGGACGATAGTCAATACGGTTTTAGGCAGGCCAGATCCACGACACTGGTATTTTGAGAGCAGTTTGAATGTATTTGTAAACACAAATACATTCAAACTGCTCTCCATTACACCAATGATCAAAAGTGTGTTTTAGGAGTCCTACTAGATATGGCGAAGGCATATGACAAGGCATCATACGAAATACTTCTCGAAAAATTGATAGGCTCAGGAATACGTGGACCAGTATACTTTTGGTTTAAATCGTTTCTACAAAATAGACAAATATACAAATAGAACACTATGGCCATAAAACCCGAGAAATCATCAAAATAAAATCATAGGAACTGGAAATTACGTGTTCCATTCCACAGGGTAGTGTGATAGGCTGTGTTCTGTATTTAATGCACATCAACAACTTACCCAAAATCATAAATCACCTGACAGCCATACCAGTGCTATTTGCAGACGATATATCTATTTTAATAAAATATGATAATTCGGAACCATCAAACGGCATTTTACAAAACATACTCAAAGATGTAACAGATTGGCTAAAAGACCATAATTTGAAAATCAACTATAAAATAACAAAAACAATTCAATTTAGTTCTTATAAAAAACCAGCTATTAAAATAGACACAACTTTAGATACAATAGACACTTACTCGGGATAAACATTGACACTCATTAAAATTGGAAAACCCATATTTAAAATATAAAATCAAAACTAGCGCAATTCAAATACGCACTTTTTCATCTTAAATATAGTACAGACACACAAACCTCTATCTCAGCATATTATGCATATGCAGACTCGTGGCTGCGATATGGAGTTATACTGTGGGAAAACAGTGTAAACAGTAACGAACTTTTTATCCTACAAAAGAAATGTATTAGAATAATAGCACAAGTAAATAATAGAGTCAGTTGCAGGCCATACTTTATTAAATAAAAATTACTCACACTGCCATCCATTTTCATACTAGATATAAGCTTATTTGTATTTAAAAATGGCGACTACTTTACTAAAGTAAAAGATACTCATGACATTAACACAAGACACAAAAATAGACTAAACTTACCATACTCCAGAACTAAAATGTTAAATAAAAGCTCATATTACATGTCCGTAAAAATATTTAATCACCTACCAGATACAATTATAAAAATGAAGCAAAAATAATACCGTTCACAAGAAAATTAAAACATGACTTAACTGAAAAATGCTTCTACTCCCTAGAACAGTTCTTTTGTATAAGTTCATAAAATATATAACTAATTGATCTATTCATGTACTGTAAAAATTACTATTATCATAATTTTAAATAACATTATAAGAGATTTGTAATTACATAAGAAATTGGAAGTTATGTACTTTGTTATGATATTTTAAGCAACCACCTGAACAAGGCGTTAAGTTTGTATTATGTATACTGTTTAGATGCTAATAAATAAATAAAAACTTAAACACATCATGATTAAATTAATACATTAGGACCATATAAAAGATATAGACCCATAATAATAAAACGGGACAATCTAAATATTAGCATTATCGAACGCAACGGGAACAAGTAACTAAAAATAATGTTTTTATTTTAAAAGCACAGTTAAGACGAGTCTCACGTTAGGTCCCTCAGATTTCGGTAACGGGATATGTTAAAGAGGACATTATAATAATAAGATCTTTATCAGATGTTATTATACGAATTTTCCCAAATTATAAGATAAGGCATCGTGACGGTAGGCCAATAGACGAGGTACGCCGCGGGCGAGGCCTAAACGCCGCTCATAAAGAGGAGCACGCAGGCCAAATCGATGACCAATCATTATAATGACCGTTTTGCAGCGCTTGACGAACGGGAGTCGTATTTAATTCGACCCAGGCGGGGCTGCGGGTCTAAACGACCCCACCGCAAATAACGTAATATTAACAATCACTGTTTTTGGCCGAAAATTACAGGAGGAGATAGCTGGTGGTTTATTTACGCACGATCATAAAGCGCCTATTGAGAGCGTTTCCGGTGGCCTGTGATAATGACGGGGGAGGGTTGGGGGGAGGGACGGGGGCCGATTTAATAAACTGTTGCTGAAATGCTACACCCGAAAGTGGATTAATATTACCTGTTGATTTTACGGAAAGTATATTTTACTTGAAAAGAACAAGCGTGTGTATAGAACTATATAATTATTTTGTAATTCAGCGTAAAAGTGTTGTATTATTCTAATATATTAATCGATTACATTCCTACATTGTTTCTGCATAATAACTATATTAAGTTTCATCTACCACTTCAGACCATTATACGTCTTATTAGTGTACCAAATACCAATGAGCCTTAGGGTATTTTCGACCTTCGTTCAATTTTTACCGGTCTTTATCGACCTGACGCGATGATGATGTAAATATTTATTAATTTCAATTTCGTTATAAATTACTACAAGCTTAGCTACAAGGCTTATTTTTGCCACTAGCTAGATCTTGTACTAAAAAAATATAATGACGAATGAACTGTCAACTACTAGAATTGGCAAAAAAGTTTTGTCATACAAATTATCTCATTTTCAATTCACATAACAAGTATAATTTATTCAGTAGGCACCTATTAATACTGGCCTGAGATTCAGATTCGGATCAAAAATTTGATGAAAATTTAAATAATAGTCTAAGGACTATTATTCGTATTTACTAATATTATACGTCTGGGTGTCTTAGTACCTATTCAAAGTAACTTTTAAATCAATTAATATTTTTATATTTACCGTTCAAGTAGATCGAGAAAAATGAAAATGATTTAAGACAATAGCACACTAAGTTCAACACTTTTACTGTCAACTTTTTACATGCACCGAAATCAAATTAAATGAGCTTTTAAATGTCACGCTATGGGAAGTGTGGCGCGCAGTGTGAAACTATCATTTAAATATGAAAGCGGAAGGCATCAGGGGTTTTTTGGCGTCTATTCAACAGCCTCAGGCTCTCGGGGCCGAGTTAACGATCAATTGTAAAAAAAAAAACAAAAGCGTGTTTAAATATTATTTATGTTTGAAGTTTTCACACCTATTTGGGTTTTTGTTTCTTCGGAAGGCGAAGTGATTCAATTGTTTTAATTTTATGGCTGTCGATATATTATTAACATTATTAATATGCAAATTGATGTTTTGATTTTTTTGTGAATTCCTTAACACCTTCTTAATTTAAATCACTACTAAGAGATAATAATCGTTTTACATTGACCACAAATATGACAAAATGTAAAAAAAAATATTGGTATCCATTTTGTGTGCAAATTGATACGCATCTACAAGATGGCGGCTCTCGAAATGTCAAACGATTGTCGTGACGCGAGCTTGTCACGCGCGACGGGTGCGTGGCGACTGTGACACGACACGTCGACGTGGCGACACTTTCGCTTTGCGCTTTAATTCATAGGTTATTCACGAATTATGGCGGGCTGCAAAAACTAAATTATGTTTAGACCCGAAGTGAAAAAAAAAATTTTAAAGGGTTCTCCAAAATATAATGGCCATTAATAATCAATTAAGAAAATATAAACTCCATTGAATCGCTAATGCGACGACTGACGAATGACGATAGATCGAACTTCGAAGGTTTTAAATAAACAAACGTTTTGCATTTTAAACGGACGTTCTCGATGGCGACCGATCGGAAATGTCAGCCACTTAAAAAAGGTTAGCTTTTATTCGAAAATAAAGGTTAGCGAATATTTTTATCGCGATTGTATGCTGTGATAAATATGAAATAATATAATGTCTGTATCTTTATTCGTTCCCGCACCGGTTACAGAAACGCGTATGCTTTGACGACGTTTTGAGAATAGGGACACCATGCTTTGCGATTTATAAGGAAATTTTATACGCCAGTGCCGCGTTTATTTATAACGATACAATTTATTATTGTCTTTAATTTCTTGGATATCTTTACCCTCTTTCGACATAAAATATATTCAATGACACTAACATTAATTATAAATTAAAGCTATATAGCTTTTATTATCGATATATTTAACTACAGAGTTTTGCGCCGGTATGCTTGGCACTGACGCTCGAATTCATCAATTCTAATGTGATTTAGCCGAATGAAGTCGCTGTAACCGAGAATTCCCGGTTGCAATGAATGAGTTAACGCGTCCCATATCGGCGAGCGCCCGAAGCGATCTGATAAATATCAATCGGTCCACAACAATTAATGGATATTTAACGGAGGATTCAATTACCGATCATTGCCGATGAGTTCCGATTTCACCCGAACTCCCAAAGTGCTGACTATTACATAATACGTCTGACAGATGCTGTACATTACTCGGGGGATATTAGCTACACAGAACATAGTGGATCAGCGTTAGATATTTTATAGATCTAAAATTATGTGTACGTAGGTGCAACAAGTTACATCGTTTGCAACATTTTTGGGATGAATCTAAAAAGGAGAATAAGTAAACGTCCTACAAATTTTTGCAAGCTGGTAGCCCTAACGTGGATTAATTTCGCAAGATTCGCATTAAGTCAAGCGTAAAAGTATGTTAATAACACAGTTAGTAGAAAATATTAATAGGTAATTGGCAGAGACGTAATTGTATAGAAAGGTTATTGAAAAACGCTCCGGGACCATTATTAAATTAAAAAAAAAACAATTTCTTCTGGAACAAAAATTGCCTACGACAAAGTGTAGGGCGTATTATGTTGTAGGCAATTTGCAATGCAAAAGTATTAACATGTATGAGCAAAACATCCGGTGTCCTAGCGGTAAGCAGGTAGGGCTATTAGGACTCAGACAGGCTGGTACAAACGTGATAAAACATCGCCCGAGGCGATCTGATATAACAAATTATCATAATTCCCCCAATCTGCCTATTCATAAACACATTTACAGCTAATGCCCCCGGCCTTGTCAAAAATCTCGAGAGATCGCTCCAAATTGACCACACGGGCAAGTTTTGTAGGACACATAGAGGAGAAGCGGATATTTGCACTCTTTTAGAGATTGCACTTAAATATTGTGTTTTACTACTTTGTAAATGTATTACAAATTATTATTAAAATAAACACATAACTTTTGGATCTACCTGAATGAGCCAGAAAATGAAGTGACTGCGAAGAATGTTATTTTATGTAAAAATTTTGCACACAACTTTTGAACAATAAGCCCATCCTATATAATTTCATTCATTAGTTAAGTGTATTTAAAACAATGTATTTATAACCTGGCCCCCGCATACGCCAATTATACGAGTATACAATTACGTAAAAGTGAATAATAAATTTGTAATTACTAATATGAAGCGGCAAAAACTCACTTGCTTACACATACGCTGACTTGCGGGTTGTGCGAACATGGTGAGCGAGCGAAATGTGAGAGCGACCGCCCGAGCGGCCAATCAGCCGTAGCGCGCCAATTTCAAAATCTTGTTCCATCTTAAATTATCAACACGTTTAATAACAAGCTTATGAGAAAGCATAAACGCGATTAATTATTTACGACTGCTAACGATAAAACGGTATAAAGTGGCAACACATTGTGCCAACCCGTGGATAATGCGCCAAATTAAATCCTACGCTCGCCTATAGGTAGGCACGGAGTTGACGGAGAAAAAACAATAAACAAACAAATAGTGGCGTGACTAATGGCGAGCCCTTACGTCAAACTTATTAAAAAATGCAAAGCAGCGACATTAAACGTATGTTTTGTCTTAATTATTATAACTCACGTTTGTTTGTTAAGAAAAATGTCGAGTAGACAGGATAGCAATAATGACTAAGCCGGAGCTTATTACGTATTATTTATGCTCGTATGCATCATTGAAGCATAGAGGCCAGGGAACCACAATTGCAAAGGAAACCTATTCTTTTCTAGTTGCGATGGTAGAAACAAGCTCAAAATCATTGAATGATATGCGTCCTGGGGGGTTATTACGACCTCCAGACAGTTTAGGCCCAAACCAACAACAATGCCAAAATGTATGAACATTTTGGTATTATGATCCCTTATAGCCGGCCAGTCAACAGTCACGTGACACTTAACTTTTATCGGCATTGACACCTTATTGGTGTTTTCGTATTGAGAAAACGTCACGTGACATCAGCTGGATTGCTTTTACGTCAAAAACTGTCAAATAAAGCCATTCTTTTTACGCCAAAAATAGTAACTTTTTATGAATTGTTTACAAGACAAATTTATATTATTTTTCTATTTATCCTATTTATTATTATATACTGCCTTTTAGTCATATTGTTAAATAGTTTATTACTTTATTATTTATTTTAGTGATAAGAATAATGAATATAGTAAAATAATTAGAATAAGCTAGATGTTTATGCTTATCTTGTTTTAGCTGTACTTTAACATCATTCTCTCTCTCCAACTAATTAACATAATATGGATCGTAAAATTGTAAAAACTTATTGAATAAAGGAAAAAAGTACATGGTCATGAAAAAATTTAAAAAAAATCTTTCCAACCGGATACAGTTAATTATCTGTCGTATCTCTAAAATAAACTTCCGGAAATAATAATAATAATTACAATTTTATCGTAAGCTAAGTAATGACAAACTATTTTCTGATATTAACATTATGAATTAAACTAAATACAAAGATTACATTATTAAGAAAGTGTGCTAAAATAATAAGATTTAAGTATTTGACGGCGTAACTTGAATGGAATTGGTTTGACAGCTAGTAAACTTGCTGAAACTTGGCTGTAAATAAGAAGTCATAATAACCGCCCTGTTTTTCGTCTTTACATAAAAAAGATTTTAAAATTCTCATTAGAACTAACTAACACCTTTACCAATCACCCCTAATCTATATAATACATGAGCGGAAAACTTTGTACCCCTATTCACGAAAGACGCGTAGATGTAAAAGTATGAAAATTCTCCCGGTTACAGGTAGTTGATAAATATAGGAGCATATTTTTAATAGATAAAACTACAATACGCACATAACAATATTTTGACATGACAATATAATCACACACGAAACACTTTTTTGATTATGGTTAAAGTCTGTGATTTTTTTATAAAATATAATGGCCTGGTAACGAGAACCTTATACCAAATTGAAGTTTGTGATTGAATTGAGAAATATCTGTGGTCGAATTTCGACCACAGGGCGACCTCTAGTGCACATTAAATCAGACGCGCGGTCTCACAGTCCGTCTCACACAAGAAATAGCTTAGCGTTTACTAAACTGGCCTTTTTCTATACTGACAACACAACATAATTTTATAGATGCAAAAAACGAGCGCGGTTTCAACCGGCTTGGGGAGCAAACATTACGCTAGAAAATGTTATACCACCTGTGATCTTATCAGGTACTTTAGGGTTGCCTGGATATTATATTGATCGATATAAAGGTTATTCCACAAAAAAATACACATTTACACATACTTATACATCCAAAAAGAATAACACAACAATTATTAAGTGTTTTGGAAGAAAGCAGAACGTGGAGAATTCATCTTTTTTAGAAGTCAGTGGAAGTGTATGACAAAAGAGACTAACGATATTATTGGGTAGTTGAGGTCGTAATAAATTAAGAAAATTCTCAAATCTCTACTCATGTGAAAAATCAATGGTAGCCCCTATTGCAGGAACTTAAGGTTTCGTTTGCTATAATCCACCATCGGCGTAAAAAATTGTAATGAACCCTCGACTAATATAACTTTATAAATATTAAATTATAAAAACCGCATCGCATTTTCCATCGGCAGTCGTCAGCATAAATAATTCAGCGCACGTAAGTTTTTCAGTTAAAAAAGTAGTGATAGTGTGAGGTCCTTCCCCTTGTGAATAATGGGCTTGTGCTGTCCTGCAATTTATTGTAACAGACGGACATTCAATATATATAATTGTAAAACTGTAGCTTTCAAATTAACGAAGATATTTAAAAACATTCCTGAGCATCGCCCGAAAAGGAGGTGTTGTAATTATGATAATTGTAAATTGTAAAGACCTTTTATGTTACGACAAGTATTTTGTTGTAAAAACTTAAGAAATTCCTCGACGTTGAGCAAAAATGTCTAAAGCGATTATGAGCGAAGTACCTACCGGGTGAAGTGTGATTTGCATTAATAACTTAATTAAGGTCTTCCTTATAATTCATAACTCATAAGCCAAATATAAACCAGCTAAACTACCTACTTGATAACAATCTACTTCTTCTGAGTATGTTTTTAAGATCTTTCTATAAGGTTTTGTTCTATTCCTATCGAACCTAGTTTAATGCGACATTAATACAAATTAATTTTTTTAATGGATCCAGTCCGCGTCTTCTTTAACAACAAAAAGGTATTTTCCACGTACATCAAACCTCTAACTTTTGATAACTAACTCGTGTGACGGTGGTTTTGCAATTGATAGCCCATTTTGTAGTTATAAAACAACCTGAATCGAACAATGAACGGAGGTGCGTTAATGTTGCATTAATAGTACAATAGCGGTGCTAGACTTGTACCCTGAGTAACATTCCTCGAGTTATAATCGCCGCTATACGTTTACTGCGCATTCGCATCGGAGCATTACCCGGTCCATTGCTTGCGACCAATCACTCGGAAAATTGGTGCGTGAGTGATGTTGTAATGTTTTTTATTGAAGCCCAGACAATTGAAGTTCAAGTTACGAAGTTCGCCTCGAGCAAATTGCTCCGAACTCTGAACTCGCTTTTCGACACCTCAATTGAGTGGCTTTGTCGCATTGTTCGTTCGAATTTGGACCTCTCAAAATTTACTTTGGAATATAAAATTGCAATATTAAATACTTCCTTTTCGCCCAGAACTTCGCTTGAATGATATTTGGAAATCGAGTAATGTACTTTTATGTTCATGTCACCAAGACTAAAAGTGACCTGCGCTACTCTCCATATTTTTAACTATATCTATGCCATAAATCAAGTCGATTGGTAGCTTTGTTAAGGCAAGGAGAAACAAACACACTTTCTTATTTAATATTAGTATTGATAACTTACCTTTAACCACCACGACAGGCACGGCGACACCTTCAATAAAGCTAAGCTAGACAAATACGCTTTTTAAATGAATATATAAGGAATTACATAAATGTGTGTTTTCAACGATAATTACGTACATGTCTAATACAACTTGTTATACATCACATCGCAAATATTAGGACACATGACGGATTGATAATGATGAAATTCTTTCAATAGAAAAGAAAACAAGAAAAAAGCATTAGAGAGTGTTAATAATGAATGGTGCTGACCGCCGGCTTGTGCCGACACCGGACGACGCAAAATCGCATATCAACCCTCCTGGGAAATCATGCCTCCCACATTTTATTTCTTTGTTTCCCAAACTCGTAATGATTTCTTTAGGGTTTGCAAAATCACGTTATCATTATTTTTGGTCGTTTAATATCAGATAATTATAACTTAAATAATCGTAAAGATGTTATATTGAACAGTGAACATTCTAAAATAATTGAAAAATATTTGTGCAATAAGCTTAGATAGACAGTAACACAAATTACGGAAAAAGTATCAATAAACAACATTAATTAATAACACGCATTTAACATTAAAGAAAAATATTTTACCCTCCGTCCAAAATGTTCGCAAACATATTAATCAACAATATTACCAAGAGCGCAGTGGATATGATTACCTACTTAATTCAAAGGATATTCGTTACTTTGACACTCGGTCCCTTAAGGGTGTCGACCAATTTAGTTAGCTAGGACCCTTCAACGACCCTCCGGCTAAGATACGACTCAATATTTGCGTAGGGAACGATATAAAGTCGCCTAAAATATTATAACTAAATTACTCTTTGCGTTTGTGTTTTGTCAGATTTACTTTTGAAAACACTTTGTCTGAGAAATGCAAATATTCAAATAGAAGTTTAACCTTTAGTTAACTACAAATCGATTCCTGACATACGAATCTCAATGCTCTTACTATGTCTTGTTGATAATGATTATAATATTATGTATTAAATGTAACTCAAACTGACTCAATATGGTTCATGACATGCAGGTTCGAACCCCGGTGGAGGCGTGTACCAATGAGACATTTTTCGATCTCATGATAGCCATGCGTTGTGCTGGGTTTCGTTCGTTTCGTGAGTGCGTTTACTGGTGTCTCAAATTCCCTAATCCCCTATCACTATTGCCATTTCCTATTTCCTCAAACAGGGCCGGCAACGCACTTGCGACTCTCTTGATATTGCTAGATTCTACGGGCGACGACAGTTGCTTTCCATTACGTAACCCGTCTGCTCGCTTGCGCCCTAAATATCATTAAAAAAAATTACATTTGGCTCAGCTGTTTAAGCGTGAAAAGCTAGACAGGCTTTACCACTTGTATTGGTAGTATATATCTATGAACTGCATATATAGCAAATCGTTTTGAAATGGATGATGGATGTATCAGTATATTTAGTCCGTTTGTTTGTAATAGGTGGTTATCGTCTTTAAAGACACCGCCTGTCACCGTATCGTTATCAAAAGTGCTGATAATTTCGACCAACTAGTGTACCTATACCCCGTCTGATAACACCTTGGTAGAGAAGTAAATATTTTATTGTAGCATATAGTCAGTTTTGATCTTAACGATATATTTCTCCATGAAAAGTGCGTAATTTCATCACAATGTCATCTCATATGAGACAAAATTAGCAAGTCTGAAATAACAAAAATATAAATACTTAAAGTTTAAAATTAAAACAATGAAATGAAATCTATGAATATGAACGATAAACTAATTTCTCTTTTACCAAACACATATAGCGACAAGTTGTGTATTTCAATTTTGAATAAATAAAATCTCCTAAAATACGGAAATTAACTTTGGCGAAATTTGGCTCAGACATAAAGAATAAACAAGCGAACATTGACTATTATTGTCATTTTAAAATATACAGCCCTACGAAAAAACTGAATTCCTACGTAAAGAGTATCCTATATTTTCCCCAGTATTCCTTGTCCAAGTCGAATTTCAGTAAAATACAGTCAGTCACTGACAACCAGGGATCGCGGTGTATTGCAATTTTACCTGAGTGAGGTCCTTTTCGGCAGCATTCGCGTTACACCGTCATACTAAATGGTACCACGTACTTTGTTTTTGTTTGTTGGCTGTTTCGCCATTTTAAATTGTTTTTTCAGTTTAAAAGTATATATTTTCGTTATCGTACTCTAAATTTTCTACATTAAATCTATTATAATGTGGTGTAATGTGTATTTGAGGGTAAATAAATATAATAATAATTATTGTTAAAATCCGTTCAGCGGTTTGGACGTAAAGAGGTAACAGACAGACAGAGCGAGACAGACAAATTTATAATATCAGTATGGAAGTATAGATTGGCCCTAGATACACTAGTGTATGAGTACCGAGGGGGCGCTATAGGTATGCGATAGTGCTATCTCTGTCTTTGTACCTCCGCCGTGCTGCGACGATATTCACCAAACAATTTACTAGCCTATATACTATCTATCGAGCGGTGTTTGACTAAATATATCGATAAGTGATACGGATATGCACATACACACAGAACAAAAATGTACAGCCGCTGCCATGGAAAAAGACAGAGATTAGGCAAGAATTTTAGTACAATATTAACACTCTTTAATTTCAAAAGTATATATTCTGTATATGAACAATATAAACAAGCCTATTAGTATTTCTATAAGTATGAGTTCTTTAAGTATTAAATATATGGTGTTGAATGAAATGAAAATGAAAAAGAAGAGTTAATTAAAAAACAACTATTTTCAATCTTAGACAGAGCATCTTATTAGAATATCTCAAAGAGGCAGATTTTTTTGCATTTGGTGGCAATTGAAATTAATGTATGGTGTTATTTTATTAATATAAAAAAAATTAAGGTCATGGAGTCTTAAAATAAAATTTATAAGTAGCAAATCATAATCTTTTTCTTACCAGATACCTGACTACCGAGTCACAAAACGAGATGACGTTTATGTCTTTTATAGGCGATATTTTAATACTACCGATACTTTTGAAAATTAAACGGTTACAAAATCATTATTGTACAAAGACAAAGAAAACTTTCGTTTTTCGTAGATTAAAATTATTTAAAAAGTTACAATTTATACCAGCATTGATAACTTTATGGGCATAAAAAAGCTATTGTCAAAAATACGGTAGCCACTTCACACCAGGTGGTCCTTAATGCTTTCATTCCAGACAAAAAAGTATCGATCGATGTCCCTGTTGAACGGAATATTATAAAAATATGGTGTCAAATATAAACGTAACTCAATTAAAACTAAAAATTAGAATGAAACACAATCGTGGAATTCTCGCCGAGGTTGCTGTTTGAAGTACAAAGTTTTGTGATAGACAGCCAACATAGCTAATCACTGTATTATTGAGTGATCATAGTTATGTCATATCTATTGATTGCTGTTATTAATCAACATCAAAAGAATTTCGCCGACGCCTAGCCACTTATTGTAAGCTATGTTCTATTTTCATTGGTTATTAATAAAGTAATGTGGTTCAATAAAAAATAATACAACGAAAGATTAGTTTCTTTTTTTTTTAATAATAAAATTTGTACATGTTTTTGTAACCGCATCTTTAAACCTGAAGACATTTTTTCACTATGATAATTTACATTAATGTGCCTATTAATATATGTACTTTATTTATTTATTTTCAAATTGCGAGTTTTAAAGTGTTGTGCACTATATAGGTGCAACTTAGGCCTAAAGATAAATTTAACAACAAATAAAATATTAAAACCTAAATAAATAATATTATGCTAATACTACTTTTAGCTAAAGCAATAGATAAATCTATACATATAATAAAACAGTTAAATTGAAGTGTCTGTACATTTAATATTTTTACAAAATAATTAATGTGAACTAAGGAACAGTAATAAAACACTTATCGATAAAAAAAGTTGTCCGTTAATCTGTTTGTCTGATTGTACACGCTAATCTCAGGAACTACTGGACGGATTTGAATAAATATTTTTTTGTTTAATATCTATTAAACGCGGGCAACATATAGCATTCTTTTTATCCCATATCGACTAGTAGAAATATAAAAAGAAAACTTTAATATCTAACACACACCTAATAAAATAAAGTTTCTAAGCTCCACTATTTTTATATTCGTAGCTAAGTAGTAAACATAATGTCCAATTAAAATTAATCCACAACTGTCATAAGGTGATTTAATAAGCTCGTTAGTGTATAACAATTGGTGCATACTTCCGGCGGACATAGGACCTCCATTACGAAGGCTTATCGGCGCCGTGACGCGGCACTAAAGCCTTCTTTTAGTCTCATGACATTTCGGCCTCAAATATTTAAAGTGTACCTGATACAAATATATATACTATAGAAAGAAATAATATACCTACGAAAAACCTTTATTCAACACACCGAAAACAATTATGAAAGGAGATGTAGAATGTATATTATAGTTAAAATTATATTGTACAAGAATAACATATAAATATGTAGGTAATGCTAGTGTTTTCTTACTGCTAAATATATTATATTAATATAATATTTTCATGCAACGTTTGCTAATATAAAAGTAGCTAATATTTTTCATCATACTAACAAACCCAAAGGGTGTTAATTAATTTAAGTATATTTTTATGTTGTTGACATTTTTTGAGGGTTGATATATATTTATGTACTAAAGAATAACACCTGTCTTTTATTATTTAAACACATTTACATCGCAACACTAATAAGATACTATTTAATAAGTCAAAAAAGCAACAGCCGTCGGATCAGCACAACGCTCTACTTTCGGCAGTAACTTAATTTATATAATATATCGTAATTCATTTTATTGACAATTAAAAAAATACTTTTACGTTACGTTACGTACGTTGAAAAATACGTTACTTTTAGTGCTATTATAATAGACAAACACTATCTTGTAAGATACGATCTAAATAGTTGACAATATTTATATTGAACTAACAACGTGTGAAATTAATCGTAGTGTTTATAAGGACCTCTACCTATAGATATATTTTAAATGCGTTCGTTTTGGATAAAATGTACATTTTTAAAAACACGGCCAATTATTAATTAGTTTCTCCTTGGTGGTTAGTGGTTAATAATTTAAATTTTATGACAGCTTTTTGATCTTATCGCGCGTTTCTTATTTAAACTCTCCTTTATGTATACTGAAGCCAGTGTTTTTAGGATGAAACTTTTGTTTATATGGTATAAATGCTCATTATTATTATGCCTTAATAAAGTCTGCTTGCTTTAAGTTTCTAAAGTCAGTTGGCTCTACGTTTTTGATCATGCTCGCCATGCATGGGGCCTACCGGTACAACAGGATGATAACTCTTTATTTAGATTATCTAGTTGTTTATCAGTTTATGAGTGTGAATTTCACAAACCTGCGAGGCGGGCGGGTACGTGTAGCCGAACTGAGCGTACGCTGCCATTGGGACGATCATTGGGCGGCTTCACACTTCACTGTCTCTCAATAGTCAATGTCACGGACGGTATACAAAGTTACTACGTTAAGTTTTAATTATCACAGTTGTTGTGCGCGCGAGTGCGCAGCGCGCTGCCATCATTAACGCGAGACGCGCCGCATTTTACACCGCGCGCGATCGCCGTTCGACACAGACTAGCGCGCGCCCGCACGCTAACCCCCCCGCCGTAGGACTGGGCTATTTAAGCCCCGCCCACTAGGCGGAGCCTCCCGTCGACGACCAATAGCGTGATTAATTTTCTGTCCCTCTCGAAATTCCATCAGGAAATAAGCCCCACGATTGGTCGTTGCATCCCCTCTCCTGCGAAACTCCTCCTGCCGCGTCGGGCCGCCCTCTGTGGTGGGGGTGGGGAAAAAAGTGCGCGAGTGGAGTCGGGCCGATGATGTTTATGGTGGTGGTCGGGTCGTGAGTCGCGTCTGACCACCGCAACTGTCTCGTCTCGGTGTCTATACTCTACATCGATGTAGCGCCGCCCGCTATACATCTCTACTTATGGACGTCGATGCGAATATTTAAACCGACCGCGACAAATGTACGGGGAAATTTACAATGCATTTCAGCCTCGATGTTGTTTGTTTTTCCAGCTCTAGCCTCTACCGTAGAGTCACTTTATGAAAAACGCATATAGATACTGTTGTTAAAAAAAATCGTTGCATACCTGATATGTTCTTGGTTTAGGTTAGCGGTAGGTAAATTCAGGTAGGTATTATGTCCAGTTCGTGTATACCTACAAGTCCTACTCGGTAAGCTATCAAAATAAATTAAACCAGGATTGCATACGTAGAGATGTAATTAGCAATGTGAACACACAGATAGTCTATCTAAATGCTAGATAGTAAGATGAATGGCTGTGACTAATTGAAACAGTTCCGAGCCGACCGCTAGGTGTCGCTTTTGAGTGATAACGCAGATAACAATATCCACTAAATTAGGAAACCATTAGGACCTACATGTCAATGTACCTACCTAGATATAATGTACAGCTAGTTAAGTTAGATAAAAACTTAAAAGTAACAAACATCAAATAGGTAGAGTTTAAGGTTATAACTCTACCGGTCTCATATTCTTTTATGTCCTATTATAGCGTGTTTAATACTTGGCATATTGTGAATTAGTAGCATTGTATAGAGTACCAGACAACATCAAAAATGAAATGGAGTATTAATTTTACCTAAGTAGGTATGCGTTTATTAGGTTAGTTTACCCCGAGATGTTTTATTGTTTTATCGAATTGTCTATGAATATCGTTAGATACAAGGTACAGATATAGCAATATGATGAAGAAAAAAATCGTACTATAATTCGTCGTTGTCAAGGAACTTTCATTTTTTTTTACACTTCATTAAAAAAATACTGTAAAAGCTTATAAACAAACGATATAGTCGACTTGCTGAGTCGTTGACCAAAAGACAGAGACACGGGACCAAGACTTTAAAGTTTCAAAATGCTTCAGTAACCTATAATATGTTCATAATGACTTTAGCATGTAGCATCTCATATACATTTTGGCATTTTATATGAAATTTTGTGCCAACTTACGGTGAAAAGATAGGATAATTTTTCTCTTTTCAATTCGTTTAATTTAATTTAATCAACCCTTCTACCAAAGTAAGTTATTTTATTGTTGTTTTGCTTAGCTAAGTTGTTATTAGTAATGTTAATGACCTTACATAAGATATAGAAAAAACTAGTCAGCAATTATCTAGACAACATAATTAAAAGAACAAAAACTAGTGAAGTGAAACCCTCGAGCAATGTCAAAGCGATGTTCACAATGACGCTTCAATACACTTAGGACGTGCACACACAGTGCGAATTGATGAATATCCGGATTTTTGTAACATTAAAATCTGAATTTTGCTAACGTTTCGGTGTTTTCAACAATTTATTGCAATATAAATTTTTTTAGTTGAAATTAAATACTAAATAATACTATATTTTTATATTTTCTCCGTAAGCAACATCCTTTAAAATTAAATGATCTCGTGACAAAGGAATATTTTTAAATTACCTCATTTAAATTTATTCTTATACCATAAAATAATCATAATATGTTTTGTCTTTTATTTCATTTCAGCTTCACATTATGTTTTAAAAAATCTACTTCACCTAAAATCATTTAAGAACTACGTCTTAAAAAAAATTAAAGCTGCTTACACACGAGCGACGGAGTATTCGCAATGCTAGCCTTATACCTGGTCGATGAATATTCATTAAGATTAGCATATCAGGTACAGTTACACAGAGTAATGTCAGGTACCTACTAACTGTACATACATACATACATACAAACTGTACTATTGTATGTATTTAGAGTAATAAGCCGAATGTAAAAAAAAGTTATTTGATTTCAAACGGTGCAGTAGAAATATTCGGAAGGTTACATTATAGGTAAGCATTATAAGTAAAATAAGAAAGATAACATTATAGGTACAATTTTTTTCAAATTTTGAAAAACTTTAAGTTAGTTCGTAGGTATGCCTAATTATTTTTTAATTTATTTTTTTTAAGTACGTCACTTTGTTAATTTTGTTGTTAATATTATCGTTCAGAATTTAATTAGTTGTGTGAATTATAATTTAGTTCAAAAGTAGTAACAAATAGTAATGTAAAATTTACCATAATAATAGATTACAAAGAAATAAAAAAAATACAAAATACCTAAAATAGGCGTATCAAAATCATATAATATAAACAACAGGTATAATAACTCATATTCCTAGTACATTGTAAAATTTAGTTTCTTTCTTATCTTAAGATCTTGTAATGGAATTTTAATAAAGAAATCAAGAGCCTAGTAGTTTAAAATTATTTTTTGTATTAAAAAAAAACAACATAATATTAGTTAATAATTGTTTTTTTTTATTAATTTTTTTGGAATCTTTGTTCACCCAGCAGCCATTTTGGTAGTCTCAACAAAGAAAAAGCTACGTGTGTTTCCTGAGGCAAACCGTTTTTGTGTAGGGTGAGCATGTTAATAAATTATGTCTTGAGGACATGTTTTGGAAGTTTTATTATTTGCATGGCAATAAAATAATTAGTATACAAAACGTGTTCAATTATTACAACATGGTGCAATATCTTTGAGTTTGATAACGACTTATTGTGATATTATTTTATTATAGTTGTTTAACAGTGCCAATGACGATGATGGAGAGATAATCCTTTTGAGTGTATCTTAATTTATTCAAATTTTATGTGGATAAAGTTTATAAGTTAACGTAGGTTGTGTATTTCAAGGTTGTTTATAAATTATAATCAACATTATTAAATGCAATATTTTAGTTACTAATGGACGAAGTTTAATTCATCTTAACAAATATATTTAATACATACAATATATTATTTAATACAAGGTCATTTAAAATAATATTGTAATTGTACAGTTAGTAGACTGTAGTTAAAATAAGTGTACCTACCTGCTTTTCTCAACGGTCCTAAATTAGTAAATTCTGGGCTCTTTTTTTCGTTTATTGCTCCAAATTAATTATTATTATACCTCCTATTTCATAGAAAATCCGACGAAATTCACGGACGTGGTCACCAGAGCCCCACCTACTCTCGGTCGTAATTTGCAAAATGCTGAATAAGAAAATAATTACGAACAAGCCCGGCCCTAGGTGATAGATGCTGCTCTAAGCGGACTACTTTTGAACCTTATTACTATGGCTATAAGATCCAAATGCCCAGTCTGTCGGAATTGTACAAATGATAGTACTCATTTCTAGTGTGTAGCACATATTAAATTTGTGTTCCATATCAAGGAGCTGACCCATCTAAGATACTCAAATAGGAGGCTAATATATAAAGGTTTGTTTTAAAAACGTGTGCACGGAAACACACGCAAGGCCCTACTCTGAAACCGCACATTCAAATCTTCGGACCCGACCGAATGCTGCCGTGACTAAATACTGATATCCTACTCTAATAACGTTAGTTTACGTATGCTTGAGTGGGACGCGGTATCCAGATTCATTTGTTTGAGGATTACGGCTCCTGGAGTTGGGAGAAGTTTTGAAGGACCAAGATTTATCCTCGCACTCACATACTCGCACATATTAGCTACGTGCAAGTCTACATTTTAATGTTAATTATTATCGTTTGAACCTCGCGAGACGAGAGAAGCTTGTATTATGTATACTACTTTGATGCTAATAAATCTTAGAATCTTTGAGATACCAAGATATGTATAACAGAGTGCCCAGTGTGAGTTTCAAACGATAGTAATGAATTGATGAAAGCGGACTTGCGCTAGTATGACGACCTCTGTGGCACAGTTTGTGCTTTGGTAGCTCACGCCGGAGGTCGCGGGCTCGAATCCCGCCGACGGAACAAAAAAAAGTTTTTCAATGTTCCCTAGGTCATGGATGGACATTAAATATGTGTATTA
>JAOTAV010027629.1:0-21007 GCA_026546445.1 Cyclargus thomasi
GATGAAATTTTTTGTGTGTGTGTTCAAGGGGATCTGAGAATGGTTTAGATTCACAATAGCTCGGCAGGACAACGTCTCCGGGGTCTAGTTATTAGATATTAATAATCTATACATATAATAACACAGTAAGATTTGAGTGTCTGTACATTTAATATTTCTACAAAATAACCAAGGGGTTGCTACCGAACCGTAAACGAACACAAGTCCACAGACAAAAGTTGTCTGTTTGTCTGTTTGTACGCGCTGATCTCAGGAACTGCTGGTCGGATTTGAATAACCTTTTTTTGTTTAATAGCTAGTCTGGGCAACATATAGGATACATTTTATCCCGGGAAAATGTACGGTTCCCGCGTGATAGACAATTTTTTGCGTAACGAAGTTACGGGCACCAACTAGTAAGTAATAATATTTGTAATTGATTGCAACAGATTAACTATAATGCAGTAGTAATAAATTAGATCCCGACTGGAGATGCTGAAGATTCACGTTCCTAAGACGTCTTCAGATATTTTATGATAAAATAACAATCAAATTAAAACTTTTTCATTCGTCCACTAATTTTATTTTAAATTCGACCTGTCCCGAGCAGACTTTATCTGTGACATTGTTACCGGGACGTTGTTATCAGTTCTCAGACCTCGGAAGCCTGGACTGATGATAATTAAATGTCGGCGGGACGTCGGTTCAGCCAACAGCCATGTTCATAACGACTGAATTGATTTCCGCTCTTACCGAATATGCAAATTTATTGCCATACCTATACGCCCTTTTATTTTTAAGGTGTTGGCGTGATGATTGTTTCCTCTTGCCTCCACGTGTAAGATATCTTGTCATACAATATTTTCCTGTTTTATTATAGATCGAAATATTTTTATTGCATACGTTACATTCCTAAATCATGGAAGTGACAATAACCAAATTATCTCTTATTTTTCATCTATTATATTATTTGCTGTAAGTGTTTTTTGTGAAATAAGTTGAAACGAAGCTATTCTCAAAAACAGTAATTTGGGTGCCATTTTTTATGAGGAGACAGAGAATAAATTCGAAAAGATCACGTCAAAAAGTTTACAGTAACTCAAATGTTATGAATGTTTGTTTATCTTGACAATCTCGCCAACTGGTATTCAGCAATCTGAATTAGATTCAATAATCTAAACACCGTTGAGAATCATTTAGAAATGTTGTTGGCATTTGCTGTAAAGAGCGACAACTCTTTACAGCAAATGCCAACAACATTTCTTTGATTTAAAATATAGGATAGTTTTTGTTATGATCAAATAAATTCTAGTGTATCAATATCGTAAGTCACTCGTTTGTTCCCAATATCGAAGTTCGCTTACCAATAACAATTAGTCGTATCTGGAAGTTTCTGGTCGGGGAGTTCTTGAAATCGACTCGGCAGCGGTACGTGCCCTCGTCGTCGAGTTGTACGGAGCTGAGCGTCAGCGACGCGGGGCGCGTGATGGTCGCGAAGTACGCGCGCGGACCAAACGCGCCCGGGTCTGACCACTGCAGTGCCTTGTTGAACGACCGCCCGCGGACGTCGAAACTGAAAAGTAGAATGTATTTATTTGACTGTTATGGCTGAAACATATGAGTGTACATATACCAGGGACGCTTTAAGTAAACCAAAATCACCATATTATGTTTTGATACAAAGTTTGAGCAGCTTCCTCGATTACTCATGGTTCCCATCATCAGCCACCACCATGGTGAATATGGGAACCTATTCGAAACAACACCCTATACAACAAAGAAAAAATAATATTGGTTGAATATCAATATCAATAGTTGAATACACTAAAAAAAATATCCACAGCCGAACACAAACTTCGAAAATAACCTTCTCGTTTTTGAAAGTCGGTTAAAAAACATAAACACAACCATAGCTGAAGTTTATTCTGTTTGCGTTTAAAAGTAAATTAAATCTGTCGTTTTCAATTACATCGTTCCGGATTTATGGCCCCAAGAGCTGTCAAATTCTAGAAAAAAAAATTGAAGGTAACTGTGAAGTTTTTCAATTTCCGGACGAGCTCAACCTTCATCCTAATTTATACAGCAAGAAGCTTTGGGAATTGATTTGATTGTGCGCCCCGCTGTTCGCAGGTACGTTTAACAATTTAACTACCGTTTTTATGAAGGTATTATCCCCGAAACCTTTATTTCCTCCGTTATTATTATTTTGGTACTTATTGCGATACGTTTTACATGTAAGCCCGCGCTGAATGAAATTGTTATTCTTAAATAGATGCTTTGTTCGGTTGCTCCGCTGTGATTCTGCTTTTATATTTCAATTGAATACGAATTTTGAAATGAATTTTATTTTATCTGTGCACAAACATTTAGGTTATTTTAACCCTGGAGATTATTAAATCTACTTTTATTATTGCATTACGAATAGAATTATTTGTATCCAATAAAGCCACCACAATTTTTAAGTCATAAATTAGGGCAAAAACTCATAAACAGGTATTTTACCGTGTATGGTAAGCTTAAGTTACATTTCCCAAACATTTACCGCCTTGTTTTTTAAGTGCCAACCCTAAATACACAATAGACAAAACGGTAACACAAAACGGCGTTTATTTCAAAAACTAAATATCCCCGCGGTCGACGGAGACGCTCGTCTTAGTAACGTAAGTGTATTTCCGAAAGGTAATTGGATCGACTTTGCTCGGCTTCCTCTCATCCGTTTACGCCGTCAACGGTTCATTAGCCCCGTCTTATTATTATTAATCAAACACCGGAGTGACTGATATAAATTAATTAGACTACCAACTCGTTTTAATCCCTTCCGATTCTATTTCGACTTCAAAAGCAGATGCAAACTTAATACCGGAAATTTAAAATTTTGCTGTCGCGAGCTTATAATCATTTCAAAGACCGCTAGTGTACTAGTAAGCAAATAGTGGTATAAACGTCAAAAATATAAATTTAGATTTACTGATAAACTAAAAAATGTTAATATTCATATGATATTAACATTTTTAACAAAATAACTATGTTACCACTAGTCCAAGTAACATGAGGTTAATTTCAAGGTTCAAAGTATACAATAACTCCAGCAGTTTTGCTCTATACATTAGATATAACTATACACTTAAAGATACCTATAATATAAACACTACCACAGAATAGGAATTACAGAATATAAACGGCGGGAAAGCTGTCAAGCCTACGCGCCACGATCTCGGTCGAATCTCGGTAGAGTTATAATCACGAGCGCGAATGATAAATGGTGACGAGTGGATGATGAAATGTATAGCATTGATAGGTTTAAATTTGCATCTACCTTATGTAGTCTCATCATCACCCAAAGGTTGGCTGGAAGAAAATGCCATAAGGCATTAAGCCCGCCTATGTACTCTGTTGTGTGTAAAAAGTACAATAAAGAAATGTAATTATAAATGATAACGTGTATTGTGCTGTTTATAGTTGCCTTAAAAAACATTTACGCAGCCAGAAATAACATTTTCGAAATTACCGGGAAATTCTAAAAGGTAAAATAAATAATAATTAATAACAATGATAAATTAATGCTATGATTTTGAGTTTACGGTAGACATAAATGAAATCTATCCAAGATTATACTTGTAAAGCATAATAAAATAATCATTTCGAGTCGAAAACATACATTCGTAAAATTCGTATTATTGAGTACATATACTGGACGATATTATTTCGTCATATTTCAGAAAAACTCGTCGAAGTAGTTTTTGACATATCAAGTCATGATCGATGAAATAAATACTACATTAAAAATTTGAAATAGCCACCAATAATTTAAATTACAAATGAAAATATAGAAAACAAAAAAGATGCTCAAGTAGACAGATATAAAAATATTAGGTGCCCACTCGTGTGATTAAAGTACATACATACTGCTAAGAGGCAGCCCTAGTACTTGTCAGAAGTCGCGCTGCTGTCAATATACATACTACTACAAAATACTAAAGGATATTGACAAGATATGACCCATGTATCAGATGGGCATGTAAAAGTCGATTCTGCGCTTGAATTCTCGCCAGCTGTGTCAGTCATCAGATGACCAACATCTGTCCCACTCATCATCATATCTATCAGCGTAGAGGAACTAAGAGTTCTCTTGTGCACTGCGCACACACTTGTGTACAATAAAGTTACTCCTCCGCAACTGGCCCAGTTTTCATGAAACTGGTTACCGTCACTGAATCCGGTGTTGGGATGTAATTTAATTTAGGTACCGTAATCAATAGAAAAAACCTTACCTGTAGATAGGTTTTCCGCCGCTCTTCCGAAACCAGAGCACCATGTAGACGCGGTCTTCGGCAGCGTCGGGCGTGACGTCACACGGCAACGACGCCGTGCGACCCAGCACCGCATCTACGTCCACCGTCGATACTGGAATAGAAAAAAAATATTTAGCACTATGGGTAATAGGAAAGTTAGTTGGTATGGAATATGGATGGATGGTACTGGTACTTTTCAATATAATTTGGGACTCACGTTTTAATTTTACGTTGCATCTACAGTGGACTATAACCTAATGTATCTGGTGGCACGGTAGTGGCGCCGCCAAATCAAGCGCGAAACAAACACTGCCGTACCATCTTCACAGAAACCATTTTGCCGCATTTTCAGCCCCCTATTTGAAAACCTCTGAGTAATACCAGAAAACTGAATTTTTTCCATCTAGTAAGCTTACAACACATACTAAAAATCCCAAATTTCAAGTCTGTAGATCATTTAGTTATGAAGTTAAGCGATGGCAAAGTTTCGCATTTTCGACGAGTCATGATCATCAAAATAGAACAACTACTTCACATAAACTCAGAGAGCTGAAATTTGTGTACCAAATTAGGCTTCGGTCGTAATGATCATACAAAGGGAAAACTATAAGAACTGGGATAATCGAATTTTTTTTTTTTCAAATTTCAAATTTGCAATAACTTATATTTCTTGATGATGACATGAGACCCTCCTTAAACATATAATTTATTTTATTTTTATTATTTGTTGTTACAGCGGAAACACAAATACATAATTTGTGAAAATTTTAACACTAGTAATTACCGTTCGTGAGACAGAGACTGAAAACAGACAGACATCGAAGAATTAGTTACAGAATGTCCTTATTACCCTTTGGGTAAGGAATCTTAAAAGAGATATAAAAGTTAATGGAAATTCAAAAAGACAACTTCACACGATATTCCCAGGCAGTTAATACAATACAAAAACTAAGCACGCCCGACGTGCTTAACTCTGGTGATCTGTCGAGAACCGGTGTACTCAACGTGCTATGGACGCTGACTAGAGATGAAAACTTCAGGGAAATTTTCCCTTTCTAAAGTATATTACCTGAAGATTTCATGAAAACTTCTAAATTTGGAAGTTTTCATGAAAACTATGTGGCTCAGTGCTGCAGCACGTTTTGGTGCGCAAATCGGAAATCGTGGGTTCGAATCCCGCCGTCGGAACAAAAAGTTTTTATGTGTTCATAGGTCATTGATTTGCACTAAATCTATTTTTGAAACCCAAGTTTTACTGACTGACTGACGTAGTGATCTATCATCGCACATCCCAAACCACTGGTCTGATCGAGCTAAAATTTGGCATGCAGGTAGATTATTACGATCCATTAAAAATGGATTTTTAGTAAATCCTTCCCCCAAGGAGATAAAATTGGTGATGAAAGTTTCTATGAAAAATGCTTTTTGACAGGTGCGAAACTTCAGGCAAAAGCTAGTATGTAAATAATATAGTAAACATGTCTATGTTGTATAAAAGTTAAATATATAACTGTTGTCTGGTTGGTAGTGGTGGTGCTTTGTCACAGAAAAAAGTCTCCCGAGACTTTCTACGGGACTAGAGTGACGTGACACTAGTCCCGTGTAACAATGTTACACCACATAGTGTAAAGCGTCTATAAATAATATTATTTTTAATATAGATAGCATTCAAAATGTTTACCTACTAATATTTATGTATTTAAATACAAAAACCTTACAAATAATTACTTAAAGTTTAAGTAACATAAAAATGTTGTCAATTTCAGAACAATTCGCTTTTAAAAATAAATGTCACAACTATCTTTTTGACATAAACGATCAGTTCTGAAAATTTCCTTGTAAGGAAATTTTTAGTAAGTTTTCAAGTAAATTACCTGAAACTTTCCTGAAAACTTCCAAAATTTCGGAAACATTCCGAAATTTTCACCTCTAACGCTGTTGTGATTTTTCAAGTTGTACATCTAGAGATGGGAAGTAGCTTGCGGAGGCAAATCTCTTTAAAACCGACCGAAAGAAAAGAAAACAAAGGAGGAGCCTATGTAGAGCCTTCGCTATGTCTTCCATATTTTTTGTCAAACGTTGAAGAGATACAAATAAAACCCTGTTACAAACCTATTTATATACCAACTACTCATAAACATTATACAATTCCAATTGGATTAAGTTTAAATCTCCGTATAAATTAAACAACGTGATATTCATCTGTGTTTAAAATAACAAACATTGAATAAACAAAATTTGAGGCAGCTTTCGACACCAGTGCCTTATTAAGCAAATGACAAAAATTATTCCTAAAAATCTCATTTACATTAAAAAGAACTCTTTTAGGATCGCCGTTAAAGTTAAGTTTATTAAATTTAATATTAAAATCTTATAAAGAAGATAAGATGAGTTTTCAACCGACTTCCAAAAACGAGGAGGTTTTGTGTTTGGATGCTATTATTCTTATTTTTAAAAACTTTTACTGGCGTTCACCTGTCCAATAGTATATTTGTAGTAGAATCGTGCAAAAAAAAAATGATGAAGTACAAATCTGATGAAAATGATATTCTGACATTGGGCTGATCTAGTTATGGAGCTGGAAGGTGACATAAGAACTCCGAAATTAGTTTCATCGAGTTTAAGCTCATTTAATTTATCTTGACGAGTACTTGACTATTATAACATGATAAAAGCATTTTATTTATTTTTTTTTATGAGATGAGAAGAAAATATCAGTATTGTATTAAAAAGCGGCCGAGTCCGAGGCGAACTAGCACATAAAATGTTCCACAGTAGATAACAAGTACATATTAAAAAAATATATATTTAAAAGTATGTTTTTAAACATTGTATTCCATTTCCTTTGTAATAATATAAAACCAATTTGCCTTGGAACAGCGATGATTCGGCACGAATGGGCCGGCCAGTTTGAAGTGATACCACGGCCTCATAAAAAACAGGCGTGAAACGGCGTTGTACTGTGTTTCGTTCAATGAGTGAGTTTACCGGTGGCCCAACTTCCGTAGTAAAATTTCCTAATAGAAATAAAAGGAATGTTCCCTATTTCCATTCCTTTGCCTTGCGACTCTTCGGATGTCACGAATGTTGCAGTTGCTTTCCATCAGGTAGCCTGTCTGCTCGTTTGCCCCCTAAATATCATAAAAAGTACTTTGAAATCTATATAATACATTTGGGCGTGTTAAAGGAATCATACATTACAAATTATTTTCTTTACGAACTTCAATTTTACTTAAGACCCCTAAAAATGAGTTAATTTAAGGCACTTTCTTACTTTTTTATAATAAAATAAGGAAAAAGTGCAGAAAGGAATCCCCGGTGTAATACATTTATTCATTACGCCAGTAATTTAATGAAAACCGGCGTTGAGGCGATACTCGCTGTCGGCGCCCACTCACACACACAAAATATTCATCTATACTTCCTATACTACTTAATATAAATGTGAAAGTGTGTTTGTTTATTATTTTATTATTATGTTTATTTGTCCTTTTTTCAGGCCCTAAAAAAGCAACAATAGATTTGCTTTTGGTACAGAACAAGTTGAAAGTATGAAGAACATATTAAGTGTAGCATAACACTTTTGGTCTTGAAAATACATCAGGTTTCCAAACTATTTGTATTATTGACGACCTCTGTGGCTCAGTTGGTAAGCGCGTTTGTTGTTTAATCCAAGGGTTGGTAGCTTAGGCCGACGGAGCAAGTTTTTCAATGTTTCTGAGTCTTAGATGTGTATTAAATATGTGTATCATATAGTAAAAATCTTAAATATGTGTATAGTATAAAAGTATTAAATATATTTCCGTTGTCTGATACCCGTAAAACAAGTGCCTCGGGTACTTAGCACGGGGCCAGACTGACTTGGTGTGAAGCGTCTATAAATATTATTATGTAGATAATATATTACCACAGAATAAACAATCGTATAACTAGTACGAGTTATGTGATTTTTGAATACCACGGCATTCGGCAAAATATTACTTACTGTATTTTATTGAACATTGCTTGCGATTTCGGCCCGGGCTAACATACACATTGCCCAAATATTTTTATGAATAAAGAGGTTATTGCCTTGGGAGAGCTATCGCACGTATGGACTGGATCAATAGAAAGCTTTTTTTTATTATTAGTTGAGTAAAAAATATTTTAGCTATCACATAAACAGCCTTTGCGATTTGTCACTGTCATTTTTGAACATTGTCCTTGACCTGGCAAAAACGTGTTTATAAAGTGGTCCATTACTTTTTATCATTTGAAAAATATAAACTGGCTAGGTAAGTCCCCATTTTTTTTAACTCGAAGAAAGATATGACGAAATTAAGTCTCCTGGTGAAATTTCCATTTTAGTACCAACATTTATCTCCGCTTAGTTAATTGGACTTCTCTTTCGCTCTCTATGCATAATTTATTATTATATTCAGGCTAGGAAATAAAGGAGGTTATTTCACCGCAAAGTAGTAAAATAAATTATGCTTCCTTAATTACAGACTAATATTTTGGTTTTATTACTGGACGTTTAGTGAAATAGTGCAGTTTTATGACAGCTACGCGAGAACTCTAGTTCTCTTATCCCCGACGAATAAACTTCGGAACATAGAGGACTCGAGATCAACATGGGATAGAAAAAGACCTTCTAACTAAAACTTCAATATCTGTCCGTCTGTCTGTCTTCAGACTGGATCTCAAGAACGGTAATAGCTAGAGAGTTGAAATTATTAGATTTAGTGTTTCCGTTGCCGCTATAAGAATAAATACGAAAACAAAATAAATTAAATTTTTAGTCACTTCCGGACGCTTATATTCGCTAAGTGAAACTTTTTTTTTAACTGCTACGAGTAATATCAACAAGAGATGCGTCGTTGTTATTAAGTAGGAATTTAATCGTCGCACTCGTCGACATGACAATGATTTTTTTTGTAAACGAAAGATTTTTTTAATTAAACAACTATAACAATTTTTTTTATTGGCCTTGGCCTAAAGAGAAGTTGTTGAAAACCGGCCTAATACGATTTTGAATCACGCGGCAACAGATTCGTAGTATTATTTGGACGTCAAACTCAACCGACAGATCAGGACTTACATGGAATTGATGCATTCCTACCAAAGGACGTAGATCTGTCAACTGACTCACTTTCGATTTCCCCCGATATACATATTATCTATCTGTCACTGTTTGACCTATGAAACAAAATACGTTATTAACTGGCTCAAATGTATTTAGTTTCGACTGACTTAGATATTATGTGTGAGTGAGAGTGCAGAAGATTACCAGAACACTTTCAAAACATACTTTATGTCGGAAGTTATTTTAAGTGTACATGTATGATTTTGGTTTACTTCCCAATTCCCATCCGTTTTTGTACCCTTATCAGCTGATGACGCATTTGAAGCTAAATAGATGAGTCTTAAAGGTCAAACCATTATAAACTGATTTACAGTGGGTCACAATATTAGTTAATAGTTTCGATGTTCCCGAGTGTTTGTGTCGTTCATCAGAAGATGTTTGCTCGAGTTAAACGGGTTTGACGTGTGGTCATTAGTTCATTTACAAACTACGACTTACGGTTCATCGGCTTAGTAAACCTCGTGTTGCTAAGGGTTCTACTATTAGAGAAAGTGGGTTGTAATATACGTCATTTCGTCAGGTTATACTTAAACCCTCGAGAAGGAATTTACTTATTATTGAATCCGTGTTAACAAACCGGTGCTAGGTACTGTAGTCAAAAAGTGTATTTATGATAAAAAGGTGGCAAGTGAGCAGACGGGTTACCTAATGGCAAGTAACTGCCGTCGCCCATGGACATTCGAAGAGTCGCAAGTGCGTTCCTTGCCTTTTATATGGGAATAGGATTAAGGGATTAGGGAAGTTGGGCCACCGGTAAACTCACTCACTGGACGAAACTGGTCGGTTTTTAACCGAATTCATTTCTAATTTCGTCCTCAGTTTTTAAAAGCGTGCCTTTTTTTATTATGTAGGCACATAATTTTTTAACAATTTTGATATCCCTACTTCCATCCATACTAATATTATGAATGCGAAGTGTCTCTGTCACTCTGTCTGTCTGTAACCTCTTCACACCCATACTGCACAACCGATTTTGCTGAAATTTGCTATGGAGAAACTTTGAATCCCGGGGTAGGACAACGAATACTTTTTATTCCGGAAAAACGTACGGTTTTTGCGCGATAAATGAATTTTCTCGCAACGGACTTGAGGGCAATTTAGTGCAATATTAAACCGAGAGCTGGTAGCAATTTTTGAGTAACTACACGTTTGAGGCAAGCTGAAACCTTGACATTTATCTCTCCTATATTACACCCCAATATGAAACTGCAGACCTGGCTGGTGAGAAGCGGGGCTAAACAAAACTAAAAAATAAATCCAAAAATATATATCGGAATCTAATTATTTAGTGATAAAAAGTCCTGTATTAAAATTTCAAGTTGCCACAAATACATTTTTTATAGTTTGCAAGCAATTTTCGCAAACTACTTTTGCACGCGCCTGGCAATATTAAAGCCCCTATTAAATCATTTGGCTTTTTTTTTTAATTCTTCAAAATTTTACTACAATATATAAAAAATAAATATTGCCTCAAATATATTTTTGAAATATTTTTTTTTTACTTTAGGTAAAATGTAGGGTAGGCCCCGCTTCTCATGAGCCAGGTCTGCAGTGCCGTATTGGGGTGTAATAGAAGAGTTAAATGACAAGGTTTCAGCTGGCCTCAAATACCTACCCTAAATTTGCTTTCAGCTCTCAGGTAATATGCTATCATACCAATACAACATACGGATTACGAATGTTGAATTTTTTCACGATCTAACTAATTTATATTCTTACCCCTTGTATATTTCAAAGATATATTATCTCAAAACCAACTCAAAACGTATTGTATGGCGATCTCGCCAAGACAGTATAATGCCGTGAAATAAAGCTTTTATTAGACAATGACAGTGAAAACGGTCGTCTTCTCCAAAATTTTAGGTATCTTGAAGGGAGATAAATAAGATTTGACGACGTAACGTTCGGCTTACATCCATTTATACGAAAATAATAGCCATTCACTTCTCTAACATAAATATTATAATAATATAATATAAAGCTTTACTGAATTCTACACAGATAACGAAAATTTTAATTTTAAAAAAGTTACTTTACATGTACACTTATTTGCAATTATTATTACATTTAATTTAACAGTGGCTTAATATAAATAAATAAATCTTAAAGCAGTCTTGTTATAATAATATCAATCTCTTAAAATTTTTACAATCTAATAAAAACCAAATTAATTTTAAATGTTTATTATTTTATGTGAAAATTGTTAGTCATTATATGCATAAAGGAGTTCATTCACATTTCATACATTTTTGGGCTATTTGATATAAAAGCCAGCCAGACGAAAAAAGTGTGATCTATTCTACAAATTGGACCAATATTTTCGGTGTTACAAGAGATTATTAAATATTAGCAACTCGCATTCCGAAGTAACAAAAACGCAATTTTGTGTAGAGATGTTTGTTAAATAATAGCCTTAAGGCCGCACGATAACGTATGTTTTTCATATTAGATTCAGACAATACAATATCTAGTGCACACGTCCATTTTATTTATTTTAAATAATAATTTGGTGTCCGAATGCAAAAAACTAATTCGAATGCGGAAAACGTACTTTTGCGACCGGTCTTACATTTTGACTCTCGGTGAATTACATTGAATCCATAATTTTATTAAGAACAGTAAGTTATAACTCTCAATAAATATTTCAGATGTAAATTTAATATATCAATAAACATTGAATTCCGAAATGAATCTTAAAATTAATTTTGAAATAGCATTAATAACTTAAATTGAGGTCGCAGACATGCTAGGTCCAGTAGTTAGGGAAAAGTTACGTCCTACTTAAGTATAAAATCCGTCCTTTCGAAAGCTTTCGGTTCCATCTAAATGGGTCTTAAGTTGAAATTTATGGCTGATATTGGAAGAGATATTCGTTTAATTAGTTTTCCTTAATTATAATACATTTTCTTTGCGACTACTTATACGTTAAATAATATTTCATATAATGCTACGGTATGTCCTCAATTAACGTAAAAAATGTTTTCATTAATTTTGTTTTATTGTAAATGTAATACATAAAGCATACAATAAAGAGCACGAATTACTAATCTAACCTAAACCATATTTATGACATGCTCCTTGGAGCAGAGTAATAATAATAATTTTTCGCGCGTCTAGGATTTCATGTTCCATTTTCGAATTCACCGAATTCGGTTATTTATAGATTTACAGATACCCCTAAAAGCCGTCGAATCTAAGGTTATTATGAATGCGTAATGTTGAACTGAAGTAATAGCAGGTCAGGCCGGCTGACCTCAGTCACGCGAACCGTCTAAATATTTGACATAATTATTACAAGCGAAAGTTATGAAACACCGAAGGAAATATACCGTAGACGCTATTGGCTTTGTTTTAGATTTCAATTTTTAATCATAAGTGTTGACTTAAAAGGACATGACATGAGATTTTGAGAAAGAGCCTCTTCATACGTGCGTACGGCGACCATTCAGCGCTCGTGTTTACTGTAAACTATAAACACGGCAACCGTCTCAGTAAAGTATGAAACTACGTACTCACGTTTTTAGTAGAATATGGGCGCAACTGGGCTCGGCATATCACGTGCAGCAGTTGAATTGTATATTATTTAATGTTTAAAGTAATACTCATAATGAACATGAATAGGATATTCAAATTATATATTTGTATATTTGATATTCTCAAGATGGTCGTGATGGCTAGATGTTCTCGAGATTAAAAATTATATTGATATTTTGGCTTAATCGAGAGTTTTACGGCTGGAAAGTTTAACGATAGTATAATATAGATGGAAAGTTAAAACGATAGTATAACATAAAAAAAATTATCACTTCGATAATGACAGCTTTGCAATTTAGCTTCAATCGAATATTTCTGCAATTTATCTAACTTATTCAAAATCAACAGCTATCGAAAAAACCTTTGAAGGGCTGCTAGATGCAGCTCTCGACAGATCATATGAGTTGTTGTCGTATATAAATGTTACCAAAAATAAAAAAAAAATAAAAAAATCTTTATTGCAGCAATATTCAAAATTATTCAAAGTTACATGATGAATTACTTAAACTAAAAATAATTCCTGTCCAGCTTGCTTTGAAGAATTTGCTGCAGCTCTCACACTAGGATGATGTGATGCCTGTGTCGTGGGAGCTGATGTGTTTTAAAGTTAGTTTATCAAGTAGTTTAAAACAATACCACAACCAAAATAAAACAATAATATAATATGAGTAATAAATAAGTAAACTATTTGTGTAATGAAAGAAAATTATAATAAATGCAATATTGTAAGTAATAATGTCTGATGTTTTATTAAGCTTAGTCAGTAAAAACATTCACAATATATACGTGATCATTATGTAGGCAACGATATGTCTTACAATCGACATGAACTCCTTTGTTAGATTTTCACTTGAATGTTTATCGTTATATGATTAATTTAAGTTATATTAAATAACCATTACATTAAATCCACGAAACAAAAGCAACAAACGAAGTAGTTAAATGAAGCTATCAAATACCGCAAGCATTCTTGTACGAGCCCGCAACGAAAATACAATAATTTTAGCTTCTACAGCTGCGTTGAACAATAGAGATAGTTCGTATAATGTACAAACCCCGAAGTAAACAATACTCGAGTCCAGCACTGGCCGAGTCGCTGGAATGGAACACTCCGATGCAAACATCCTACGATGGATAGGGTTCAAATTATCATAATGCATTCCTCTTCTCAGCGTTTCTGATGTACAGTCAGCCAAACATCTTAAATATTTGCCTAATATATTGAAAACCATAATGAAAGTCATACTAGACTTCGAAGTCGAATAAGTACGAAAATTAATTTCGCGCCATAAAAATATTATAAACCTAACCCATGGAAATATGAATGGAGGTAGACGTAAAACTTTTACTGCGATAGTTAGAAATTTAGTTCGACACTAGATAGGACTTTGGTTAACATCTCTCCGACGTCCGTGATTCTCGAATTCGGATCGTATTCAAATCGGACGCAGTGCGAAAGCGGTCAAAAAATCAACTAAAATATCACTTTATATTATGAACAAGGCTTATGTTACACTAACTGTTTCCCGCGCGACGTCTACGCAAAGCTTATAGATTATCCCGTTTTTACAAAAATGTTTGATAACTGCTTGGCTCCTATTGGCCATAGCGTGATGTTATATGGACTACATATATAGACTATATAATAGGCTTCCTAGATAAATAGACTAACCGACACAAACATAATTTTTCTATTCCAGATTGTAGTTCCTGAGATAAGCGCGTTCACACAAACAAACTCTGCCGCTGTATATTTTGTTTGTTTGTTTATTTAAAAACCTTTCATCTATTACATAACGGTGCAATACAGTAACTAACAGATTCACATATAACAGTTTATGCGAATGTGAATGTTCTGTTCATAAATGCGAATTTATGAACATCAAAAATAATAATATTACAATTAAATAAGTAACCTCTTAGGCAAGAAACTAAAATATAAGACATAAACAAACTAATACCTACTATCTGGAGCATGCGCAGTGGCGTTGTGTTGTGTGTGTGTGCTTGTGAATGAGTGAGTGAGTGAGTGAGTGAGTGAGTGAGTGAGTGAGTGAGTGTGTGTGTGTGTGTGTGTGTATACGTATAGGAGCATAGATTTTCCAACGATTTTAGACTAGCGATCGATGCCTTCACTGCAAGACACTTCTTGCAGTGAAAGCATCGATCGCTAGACATTCTTGTAAGACATTTTACTCTACACAGTGGCGTAACAATAAGATTTGACCGAAAAAATCGTACAGATATTAACATTTTTACCAGTAGAATTTGCCCGTAGCTTCGCTGATGTTAAGCCAAAATATTCGAACAGACTTGAGTGTGGAAACCATAGGCGAGTTGTTGTTGATCGCTATGTGAGTTAATACGTCACCTTCGAGCTTATACAATTATATAGCCTATCAGAACTTTATATTATATCTGTAAGTGGTCAAATAGGCCCTTAGATTTAATTAGAAAAAAAATGTTTTAGTAATGGTAAATGTATATTTTTTGTTTCTCACAACTGGAACACTCTGACTGTACGTACGCAGTAACCTAACGTTATTTGCAACATACGACATGCGAGGCTGCGCCTTCGAATAAAGCTTTCACGGATATTGAAAATATTTATCTTGCATTACATCTCGTTCCAGTTCATTAGATGTATCTCTCAGCATTCGCGCATTTCATTTCGATCGTGTCCCACATTTGTTTGTTCGCGTTTAATGCGCTAATGTTCATCCGATTGTGATAACGTTGTTATGTTAAATTTTATGTTACGTAACGAGCCCAGAATCAAATATATGTTAATATATATATAAAAAAAAAATCAAAGTCTTTTTATTCAAAATAAGTTCTTTAAGTACACTTTCTGAACGTCAAAACTACGGTGCCTACCACCGGTTCGGTAACTAACCCGGTGAGAAGAACCGGCGTATATCTTTATATATCTCTTGTGTGCTTGTGTTTGTCACTCAACTCGTAAAAGACAGGACCAATTTCACTGATTTGAAATAATTTATATTTACAAATGAGCCTAGCATTACGTCTGTCGTGTCCGCTAATAAAAGTATAAGATAAATAAAAGTATAAAATAAATGATTTTTTAGTTTTGTTAACGTACAAAATGGATTCTCATTTCTAAAACATTAAGTGTCTGGTTCCATCAGAAAAAGACGGGTATACATAAGCCATTCACTGGTGACCTGGTAATAATATATTTATATTATTACATGAGCGGAAAACTTTCTACCCCTTTTTACGAAAGACGCGTAGACGAAAAAGCACGAAATGTCTACCAGTTATAGTTGATATAGAGGAGGAGCCTAGAATAATATAATTATTTTGAAATATGTTTTTATCTAACGTATTTTAATAAATAAAAACGCTACGTACTTACATACGTAAAAACGATAATCATACACGAAATATTCTCTTGTTTATGGTTGACGTCTGTATTTTTTTAAATAAAATTTAATGGCCTTGTAATGAGACCTTAATGCCAATTAGAAGTCTGTGATTGAATAAACTATAGTTTTTAGCTCCTCTACACGATGGATTTATTTATGGTCGAATTTTGACCACAGTGCGACCTCTAGTTCAAATAGAAACATCATGTTTTTGATAACAACGTCAACGTTAAACGTCATATTTTTATTATAGACCGTACCAAGGTTTGGTGAATGTCAGAAAACTCAACGAAACAAATAGTGGTAGGAAATTCAAAGATCCCATAAAACAGATTACTATGTTGTCCTAAATCGATTATTCAATTTGAATCCATCTCACGTGAAGACTCGGAATCGGTTGGCCGGTCCACGGGGAGTTGCAGGGGTGCTGGGGGGGGGGGTTATGCGGGGAGCTGCGGGGAGCCCCCCACCCGAGCCCCTGCGGTATGACAGCACGTGACTCGATTATCTTAAACACCCACCTCGCCACTGCGAATTTCTTATAATTTCTCATATCCTTTCTAGATTTTTATTATATTTTCATAAGAACCGTTTGATAAAATACGAAAACGTATTTTGTGGAAATAAAAATGTTTTCCAGCCCCGATATTCCCTTTCAAGTTATATTGTTTGGAAGCTATTGGGTGTCTACTCAGAATTATAATAAGCTCGTCGAAGTCACAATATCTAACAAATGATTTGAAAATTAATACCCACGCTCAGCCGAAGTTACGTTTTTTAATGAAATTTAGGGGGCAGGCGAGAAGACGGGTTACCTGATAGATCATGAGCACTCGTGATATCTGAAGAGTCGCATGTGCGTTGCCCGCCTTTTAGGTAATAGGGTAGGGAATAGGTATAGGGGGATTAGGGAAGTTGGACCAACGAGAAACTCACACACTGAACGAAACACAGCACAACGCCATTTCACGTCAGTATTGTGTACAACTGTGGTATCACTCCAGTTTTATCCATACTGATATAATAATGATATATCAGTATGGATAAATGTGTTATGATTAAAACTGTATTTTTTGTTTGTTACTTTGTCCTACGTTAGCTCGTTAGGACGAAGCAAGCAAATGACTTGATTTTTTACATAGACTTAGTTGTAAGGTTCTTTTTAAGTATACTGATCATGAGTATACTTATAGAGAAGAGGATAATTTTGGTCTTGCAGAAATATTATGTTTCCAAAATATTCGTATTTTTACGCGACTTTCGAATTCCACGCGAGCGAATTCGCGGACAAAAGTGTCATATAAAATGCTCAGGTAAATCAAAAACACGATAAACAACGTGGAGGTTTGGAAAGTTTCGAGTTCGGAGTCCATCAATTCGGAACTCAATAATTCCCCCAACGCAGCACAAAACGCTCGCAGGTCCTCAAAAAGGTACATTTGCATGGTTTTAATTGAATTCAGCTTAAAACTGCAATAAACTCAAAAAGCTCTGTAGATCGTCAAATGAGTTCGGCGTTTGTGTTTCAAATGCTCGTACAATGTGATCGAGGGCCTTTTACACGAGGCAGTTCCGTTTAACACTTTTATACAGCTGAATTTATATTTCAATATTCCAATTTTTCGTATTTGTCGATTTCATAGATTTTATTTTTTGCTTAAATTTTGCTCTTTTTCCGTGCAGATTTCAGTTCCGGTTTAGACTCGTTTAATCTGGGTTACGGATATTTTATACAGAAAATAAATATATGAGTAATGTAAATATGTCACTAGCTAATATAAAGTTCTGATAGGCTTTATTAATGTATAAACTCCAAGGTGACGTATTAACTCAGATAGCGATCAACAACAACTCGCCTATGGTTTCCACTCTCAAGTTTGTTCGAAATTCTTTGGCTTAACATCAGCGAAGCTACGGGCAATTTCTACTGGTTAATAAATCTTTTATTTACCAGTAGAATTTGCCCGGTTAATATCTGCACGATTTAAACCCGTTTCTAGTTTAGACTCGTTTAATCTGGATTACGGATATTTTATACAGAAAATAAATATACGAGTTATGTAAATATGTCACTAACTATTTTTGTAGTTATGGCTTGGCGAGGTTCTATTTAAAACTCCTAATAATATAATTCAAAATATTACGTTAAGAAAAACAAGTTAAACGAAATTATACGTGATTAAATGTTTGAGAGGCGGTGCAGGCTCGTTAGAAGCGGCGGGTCAGGCTTCGTTAGCGCGGCTATCGGTTTCCTTGCGATATACCTGCATATAAATCTCGCAGAATAACCGACAGTTCCACAAATCGATACGAGCAGTAAAGGATGTATTCACTACTATATTTTGGAATTGTTATGTATGTTTATTGTTAGTTCTTTTTACCCTTTGTTTAAAATAAAAAACAAAATAAACAATGAAATCAATATTAACAGAAAAAAAAAGAATTGTAATAGTATTTTCTTATTAAGATTATATTGATTGAAGCTTAACTAATAGAAAAATTATGAACCTAAAAGTGAGTTTCAAAACAGTGACGTAGGATTAGAAATATAATCTTCATCGCAACTTTTTTAGAGATCGATAGGGAATGTGACATTGTACAATCAGGGAAGCTGAAAGAGAGCCAGATTGCGAATCTAAGCATAGACCAATTATTATTCGTCTATGATCTAAGTATTTCAACCAAATGACGTGGGTCAGGTGCTTCATCAATTTTCCCCGTGGTATGAATGTTTTAATGTCACACGTACAACTGCCGCTATCACCTGTTTTATGTCATAGTTTCGGTCCTCAAATTCTTGTAATTTATAGCTCATTAAGGCACGCATGTTAAATCACATTCGCATTTTTGCGTGTAACGGACACGGAATTCTGTAATGGCGTCATGTTGAATTATCATCGCTTTTGTGATATAATTTATGCGACGTATTTTTATGTTTGTGGCCATGGTGTCGGACCCGTGTCTGTCACGTTATCACGCCTCTAACGAATGACTTTATCTATCTATGCGTGTTAACCAAGACAAGGTATTTTCACTCTTATGCACTTTATTACCCATGACAGAAGCGTATTTTCTTTATTTTTTACGTTTTGACGATATGAACACACTTCAAACACGAGCTCAATTTTCCGTTAGCCGACTTTTAATAATTTAATCAAAAATATTTTTTTTCTCTGAAGTGTCCACTCGTGTGGTAAAATTATAGCCATTAGCCATGTTGTTCGTTAAAAGCGTATTAAGCCACGGAAAACAGACCTAGACCCCATAATTATTATTGTTATTAATCCATACTAATATTATAGGAAAGTGTGTTTGTTTCTCCATTTTTCACGCTCTAACAAAACAGCCAATGGACTTGATTTTTGGCATAGACTTAGTTGAAAAGATGAAGAGTAACATAACATTTTTGTAAAATCGTGTTATTACCAATTTAAGGCTTCCTCGCAAACAAAACCGCGGGCTAAAGCCAGTAAATTGTAACGCGGAAATACCACCCATAAATAGTTAATTACATTATGAATGTCATGGGAATAGGAATTATTTCATAGTTAGGAACCCCTGTAAGTTGTGATTGATTTGATTTCTATGCTCAAGGGGCTTCATTAATTTAGGTAATTACGACGTACTGAGTATTTTGTTTATTCTATACTAACTTTAGCTCGTAGCTTCTTCTGTAAGCCTCCTGGAGACAACACCAAAAGCAGCCTATGTTACTCTCTATCTGTGTATGCCAACAATTAAGTCGATTGGTTAAGTTGTTATGGCATAAAGGAAGGACAAATAAACACACTTTTCCATTTATAATTCTTATATTATTATTGTTCCATTATTTTATAACATTCGTAGTTACCTTATATTTGAAACAGGTATGTAACTATTCGAATGAAGGCTATAGAAATCGATATACATATAATAAAACAGTAAAATTGGAGCGTCTGTACATTGAATATTTTTACAAAATAGTCAATGTGCTAAAGATGAGAAATAGAAGACGTATCGACAAAAAAAGTTGTCTGTTTATCCGTTTGTTTGTACGCGGATTTCAATAAATCTTTTTTTGTTTAAAAGCCATTAATTAGGTCTGGAAAACATATAGGATACGTTTTATCCCGGGAAAATGTACGATTCCCGCGTGATATACAAATTTTTGCGCAACTAAGTTGCGGGCAACAACTGGTTAAGAAATAAACACTTTTGGTACTAGAAAAATCACTAACAACCTCCTTCTTGTTTTAATTACCTAGTCTTGAAAACGAAGATTTTATTGAGTTAACGCGGCTTGGCTTGTTTGATTTCTCAGTCAAGGATTTCGTAGAAAAGGAACCTTTCCCAAAACTTTATCCTTTCCCTGTTTACTAGATAAGATTATTTATTGTTAACAAGCTAAATGTCCAAAAACAGACCTAAAACCCGCCTTCAGGAACCATTGCAATTTAAACAGCATGTTATATATATTTTATGAATGGCTATTTAAATTCCTTTATTTTTATACCCTTCTCGACCTAAATGGGCAGAAAAAAAAATTTTTAGAACCTCACAATTTTCACTTCAAAATCCGCCATTTTGATTTTTTAATTTTAGATGTACCCAGCGTGACTTGCTCTATCAAGACCAGTCTTTCCCAAAGTGGGCGATAACGCCCCCTTGTGGGCGCTGCAGGTCTCAAGGGGGGCGGTAAGAGACCCAGA
>JAOTAV010027640.1:0-21005 GCA_026546445.1 Cyclargus thomasi
ATATGGAGCTCCAATTGTTATTAATACATTAGTATAGTTTACTATCCCTTCTTCATTGTTTTGGTGTTCTAATATCAAGTCTAGTCCTATTGTACTTGAGAATTTTAGGTTAAATGAAATCATCTTGTCAAAACATCAGACTTAAAAACTGAAACAAGTTGACCTACTGTCTGACAAACCACATATTTGAAATTAATTAAGGGCCTGTTTCACCGCTTATAGATAGTCTATTTATTTGACAGATACTTTGTTGGACAGATTTTGTATACAGAATCTATCAAAAAAATTGATAGCCTAACAGAAACTTTAACAGTAAGCGTTGAAACAGGCCCTTAACTAAATATTTGGCAAGTTATTATGTACCTTTTATATTAAGCCAACAATGGCGGCCAATACAATAGAGGGCCACAACAAATATAAACTGTTTTTAACTCAAACCCAAAATTAAGCCCGGATTGGCAGTCCAGCTTATTGGCCGCCAGCATTGGCTTTATGTAAGCTTTGATAAGCAAACATCCAATATTATATTCAATAACTGAAACACAAAATAATGTTAAAGAATTTCAATTTTACATCACTTTACATGAAATGTTTGCAAAAAAATCTGATACAACATAGATAACAATAAATCTACTACTCCCAGAAAACTTGAATTTACACTACAGTGTACTTATATTATTCATAAGAAAAAAGCCTAGCATCATTACTTACATTACAAAATGTTTTTGTACCATTACATTATTATTTTCTAATATATTCAAATTATTGATATCATACCTCACGTCAAAATATGTGCCATGGATTAAAATCATTTTAATGAATATCATAGTTAAGGTTGAGAAATACACATGCAATTAGATTATGATTTTAGTGGCACTTTTTAATAACTTATCAACAAGCTTTTGTGTTCTAATGTCTGTGGCTATACTTAACATAATTTTTAGTGATTTAAATTTACTTAAGTTTACCTGACTTATACAAAACAGGCACTACTTGCTGAGGTGATTTAAGTGTATCAGCACAATTACTTCTACTTTTCATTTTCCACTCCAGCTTGTGTCATTAATTCTGTTATATTTTTTTCTAACTCATCTACTCTTGTTCCCATTTCATCTATCCTGTTAATTATTTGATCTGACATACTTTGAAACTTGTCCTGCATACTTTGTAGTAGTGACTGTACCTGTAATTATATATGAAGTAGTAGTCAACATAAAATAAATATAATATGAAAAATTCTTTCATGATATAAAAATGTATTAATATTAAATATTAGTAACATACGTATTGGGTTACTTCCTGCATATTCTTCGGATCATTAGGGTTTGAAGTGTAGTTGGCATCCACATCCACTGTGGTAGCTGGCGTTTCAGGATTTTGTTCAGACATTTTCTCGTTATTTATTCTAAAACAAAAACCAAATTATTGTTAAATGTGAAACGCATATATTGTTATATAATTCATGGAACATTTATTAATATTATTATAAAATGTGTAATATGATTTGATCAATGAATTTGATAAATCATAAGGTTAATTAAGTTTTGCAATGAAAACAGTTATTGTTTATGCAAGTGTAACCGAAGTAAATAAACATTTACAGACCTGAAATTATTATATTTATTACTAAGTTAAGACTACACTAGTGTATGGCAAACACAACGTGTCTACTTAATACGAGAAAATAAAATCAACAGAGTTTTCAGTTTTGTATGAAGTAAAATTAATAAATCGTAAAATGTAAATCGTCAAAACGTCACTATATGTCACTTAGACAGTACTTATCTTTATATGGCACTACAGCTATATAACCATGGCCAGTGTCAAGTAAAGGCGGTAAATCAATTTCCTTGTTCCAATAATATCAAATATGTTTAGCAATGACACATAATTGACTCACAGGAGTTATACTTGGATAAACTATCTTAAGAATACCGCATTAGTCTTGCAGTGCGTGGGCATTTTCGACTAGTCAGACTTGACTTAGTATCCATGTGGTGTTGAGCGATATCGAGCCTAGATGTCGATAAAAAACACAAGTACTTCATTTAAAAAAATATATTATACTATTATTGTACTGTACTATACAGTATCTCCCAAGGATATATTTTTTAGGTGTTTTATGAAATATTCATAGGCACCCACGTTGATATTATCATTAGTATAAAAGTTAAACTAAAATTACGTTAATATTAAAGGGATAATTAGGCCGTGTTCGCTGGCGTAATGTTATGTACTTAAGCCACTTATAAACAATAATTATAGAATATACTAGCGAACCCGACGTTCATTGTCCTGCCGGACTTGGTTTGTGAATCTAAACCATTTTCAAATCCCCTTGAATACCTACAAAAAAATTCATTAAAATCGGTCCCAGTCGTTTGGGAGGAGTTCAGTGACAAATATAAAAGCACATAAGAATTAATCCTTATCAAAAAAGTCTAACATCTACTTTATAATAAAAAATGATGAAAAAATTAATAAATCTTTATTTAGATAAGTCATATTTATTTTATTTCAGATATTATATATATTATATAGTTTTACAAAATAAAATTTCCCAACTAAATTACTATATTCATTCAAAAATTTCATTTTTATAGTTAACTGAATGAATACATACTATTTTTAAAAATCAGATTTTGGGTTATTCAAGTAAAATGGGTATGTATCATAACTTAACCTGAATTTATTTATTTATTATTTTTATTTAATTCTTTATGTACACTTAAACTTTTACAATAGGTCTTCTATTGTAAAAGTTTAAATGTAAAACTAAATTTAAGTGTTAAACTATGAAATACTTATTAGTACAAAGGTACTACATGATATAATATATTTATGTGCTTTTAAACATGATTAAATGTAATATTATATTATGTCAATTTTGCTTTTTCATATAAATCATCTTTCTGCTTTGTGGAATAGGCTTTCTCACTTACCCAGTTATTTCTGTCCCATGCTACACTCCTCCAAATTCTTCGAGCCACAAAAAAATATTTTGTTTAGTTGATAACTTATTATTTTTATTATTTTATTATAGTAGTATTCGTTAAAAAGTTTACGTTTCAAATGTACACCCCAAAATTGCTGCGCCTTCTTTTGTTAATCTTAACATAAAAAACAATTGGCTACTTGACTCATGTTGAGTTTCAATAAACAAACGCATATTTATAGTAAAACTCGGCCTGCGGAATCGTATTTCAACCTAATCATAAAATAAAAGCTTATGATTGATAAATAAAGTCGAATTGAAAATATGATTTTATATGTACTGACGAAAGCGCTTTTAAGGTACTTCCGATTAGGATGTGAAGTCATGTAGTAGCTTAATGTCTTTTTATTTAAAATATATTAAAAATATGAAATTGACAATTGAACATTAAATTAATTAATAAATTAGCATGAAATTAGCTGAAATATTAATATATTTCAGCTCATTTCATTTTAGTGTAATGTTTATGACACGTTAGACTTTTCATTTTTCACTTAAACAAAATTGTTATTTAAAATATTAAGTGTAAAAATTCATTTTAAAAATAGTTATTGTTTTTTTTATTGTAAGTTCCGTCTCCCGTAGATTCCTAGTTGGGATACATATTTAAATAAAGAGCACCAAATACTCCTATTGTGACGTCACACTTTGGTGGATCGTAAACTCATCATATTTTTGGCGGCATTTGAAAGGCGAAATTTGACTCTGACTGTATTGACGTTTTATCTTTACTCTAACGAGACTTTAGACTTGACGAAATGTATGTAACGTTGCTAAAAAATATTGGAACAAAAAATTGATTTCCCGCTTTTACTTGACACTGGCCATGGTTATAGCCGAAGCGCCATATAAATAAATAAAAAGAAAAATTAATTAAGAAGAAGATTGTTGTGTTTGATTTCTATAAAAATATTTTTAATTTCGTGTTAAATGTGTAGCAAATTAGCTTTACAGCATAAATAGCCAAATATTTTAAATAAAAAAAAGCAAGCAACATGCAGCCTTTTCTAGGCGCAAAATCAGATATACAAATAGATTTAAATCAAGTTAGAATTGATATATTATATGGTATCCGAGAATGCAACGATCGAGGCCTTATACAAACCGCTAAATGGTTAGCGGAATTGAACTATGCTCTTAAAGATCAGAAAATACCTCACACCAATTCCCCACAGACATTTGATGATGGAATTTTAGGAGACGAAAAAGAAGCCTATAGATTGGCTAAAAGTTACTTCGATTGCCAAGAATATGACAGGGCCGCACATTTTGTAGAAAATTGTATCAGTCCTAAATGTGTTTTTCTACATAAATACTCACAATACATGTCTAGTGAAAAGAAAAGACTTGATAATGCTACTGATAATGGAACAGAGAATACTGAGTGCACTCAAGTGCTACTAGATCTTTTATCATTTTTTAAGGTATGAATAAACTATAACAAGGATTATTAGATTGTCACTAGTTCTTACAACATAAAATAATAAAAAAAAATGTTATTTCCAGGCTAATCGTAACAATCTGGATGGTTATCTTCTATATTTAGAAGGTGTTGTTTTAAAAAAACTTGATCTACGTTCCCAGGCAGTTACAATACTGCAATCTGCTGTTGCTGCAGCTCCAACATTGTGGGCTGCATGGATAGAGTTGGCCGGTTTAGCAAATGAATATGAAGCTTTAGACTCATTACAACTACCCAAACATTGGATGATGTATTTCTTTGCAGCACATGCATTTGTAGAACTAAAACTTTCAGAGCAAGCCCTAGAAGCATATATGACATTAACAAATGCAGGTTTTGAAAAGAGCACCTATGTTACTGCACAAATGGCTATAGCACATCATGACAGGAGAGGTACTGTTTTGTGCTGTAAATTATAAAAACTAAGGAAACAAACCTCCCAAAATATTACTGTTTTGAATTTGTTTCCTGGTTGAACTGTCAGCAGTTCAAAGCCACTGAAGGTCATCTGATACCTTAAAATTGGAAATGTGTACTAACGTGTGTGTGTGTCTTTGACTAGTCTATGAAGCTTATTTTTGTTACTTTTCCTTAGTTTTTATATTGGTATATATAGGTTCTGTGTAACATATTCATTATTTATATTGTCTTGCCTATGTTATTTACTTTTACCGTTTAAATGACAGTTCCTGTTAAAGGATATATTGCACTTTTAGATGTTGACTCATCTTTGGCGCTGTTCCGTGATTTATATCAAAGTGATCCCTACAGACTAGACAATTGGGATGTCTATTCTCATTTATTGTATTTAAAAGAAAAAAGAATGGAACTAGCAAACTTAGCCCAAAAAGCTGTATCAATCGACAAATACAGAGTTGAAACTTGTTGTGTTATTGGTGAGTTGAAATTGTGATATTTGTTAATTAACTTAAATACTTGCACTGATTATTATGTCGATAGTTGGCTATGTAATGGTAAACTCAGTCTTTACTTTACAAATCCCAAAATTAAGCTATAATGGGCTACTATTACCTACAAATTTATTTTCAGGTAACTACTACAGTTTAAGAGGGGAACATCAAAAAGCAGTCATATATTTTCAGAGGGCTTTATCGTTGGACCCTCAATATTTAACAGCTTGGATTCTAATGGGTCATGAGTTTATAGAGCTTCAGAATTCCAATGCTTCCATACAGTGTTATAGACAAGCTATAGGTATAAACACTTTAGTGTTGTAGTAAAAGCATAATGTTGATGCCTTACTGCCTCAACCTTTACCCATAGGTAACAATTTACTTTGATAAGTAAATTGTTACCTATGTAACAATTTACTTATCAATTAACTAAGAAAAAAAAAATAATCAAAACTGGTTTTATTTTGTCTAATGAAATGTTGCCATTTTTAAGATACGAGGTTAAGGCAGTAAGGCATTGATATGCAAGCTGAAATACAATAAACATAAAATTATTCAAGCAATGTTTAACTAATGAAGGTTTACCCTTTCTGGAATATTGAAAACGTCACACTACAGAATGGGATAAATATTTTTAGGAATAAGGGGGTAAATCAGTTAATTATGCATTTCTTTTTTTTTTAGACGTGAATAGAAATGATTATAGAGCATGGAATGGATTAGGACAAGCATATGAGATCTTAGGTTTAAATGGTTATTGCATTTATTACTACTCAAGAGCAGCCCAGTTAAAACCTGATGACTCAAGAATGCTGGTCTCCCTTGGTGAAGCATACGAAAAGATGGATAAAATACCAAATGCTTTGAAATGTTATTACAAAGCTCATAGCACTGGTGATATAGAGGGTATGGCATTATTCAAGTTAGCTAAGTAAGTATTTTTATGGAATATTTAATTGAATTATTCAATACAGTATATTGTGTTACTATCAAAAGAACTAACTGATATTATATTATAGACTATATGAAAAGTCAAACATGCCAAACAGTGCAGCAGCCGCATATACAGCAGCTTGTCAAGATCCTGCAAATGCCGGCAGTAAGGAGATGCCGGCTGCTCAAAAATATTTGGCTCAATACTATTTAAGATTTTCTCTTTTGGATCATGCATCTCATTACGCATACAAGTGTTTAGACCATGAAAGTGTAAGTTTTAAGTATAGAGTTTAAAAAAAAAAGACCATGAAATTGTTTAAAAAAAACTTATATGTTAAACTTTTTGTTTGTCACCATTATTAACTAACCTTTTATAATATATTATCATTTTTGCTTCCTTGCAATAATTCTCATAATACATCATAAAAATTTGTTTAGTCCTAACAAAGTTTTGGTTCCTTTATAAGATGAGTGGTAACTAGTATCAGTCCCCTTTAAAATTTGTTGGAATACCTAACCGTAATTAATTACTTATCACAGACAAGAGAAGCTGCGAAAAATATTTTGAAAACAATATCTGAAAAACGATTGGCTGCATCAACATCACAAGGGAATAACCTGCCAGAAGATTTACCAGAAGTAATAAAAAATGTTTCAACATCGATAACTCAAGATACGCCAAAAGCGTCATTTTCTAGCCCAAACGTGAATCCTGAAAACTTTTCCACGCCTATGCTAACAAGAAGAAGTAGTAAGTTTAAAATGTAATATTTGTGAATTATTTTAATGTACTTCACCTCTAATAAAATTTATAATATATTTTTTGTTTTATTTAACAAAAATAAATGAGACCTTAATTATCGCTTTATCACTGATGATAACATTTAAATTAACTGGTGTCTTTGAAATTCATAGGCACCAGACACCAATTTATTTTAGTTTTCATAGTATAAAAACAAATAACATGTACATACATACATACAACATGTAAGTAAATAATATCCAAACAATCTTACCAGGTATCTGCACTAAGAACAATAATTGCGTAAAATTGCGGGTTAGGAGAACAAGAAAAATAACATTATAATTTAATTATATATTGTAACAGATCTGTGCTCAAAACTTAAAAAATTACAATAAATTAAATAATCAAGTGCAATCATGTAAAATTGTTCAAGTTAGTTAATTTTATGATAAAAAAAACGTAACTAATACCTACTTAAATCACAGTTTAGACACAAAATTTGAGAGCTTATTATTAAATACTTCCATTGTAAATAAATTTACATATAAAATTGCAAAAAAGGACGAAATAATTGATAATAAAACAGACATTGACTAACAGACGTTTGAGCATTAATTTAAATGAATAACATTATTAATTTAAGTTAGCCTCATAAATATAATCTAAAAATATTACTATGCGCTTGAAATATAAGTTATTTGTGCTAATATTAGGAATAATGTCATGTTTAGTAAAATTTGTACCATATGCTTATGCTTATCCTATTCACTACAGGCTAGTAAAAGTCATCAGTAACTATGACATCATACAGGTTGTTCATCTTTATGCTAATGTAATTAAAACTAAGTAAGGCCTTTATTCTTTACATACTGTTTACCCATAGAACCACTGAAGTTATACAATTTCGAAAATATGCAGCAAAATTACATCAACATACATATAACAGCAATAGTAAAATACACAAATATTAAAAAATATAATAATAAAGCTACGACCAGCAATTCAGACAAACCCATTTAATACTAACATGGGATTTTTTTATTTGGGCAGCATTCTATAATCTACATTAGTAAAAAGCCTTTATAAATATAATATTAACAATCTTGCAATTTAAGGCAGGATGAGGCACTGAAGTCAACATCTATCAGCAATAAGTGTATACATAACCCTCATTTGAAACATCTGCAGAATAGTAATTTGCAGTTATTTGGTGCATCCAGAATACTTGTTTTAATTGAAAATGTGACCATCATTTTCAAAGAAAGGGATTCTTAGAATTAACTGTTCCATTGTTTGTAGTAGGCTGAAATAAATAATATTCTTATTGATATAAGAGCTGGGAGCAATTTTTGACTAGGTATTTGAGGCAGACTGAAACCTTGTCATGTATCTTACCTATTACACCCAAATACCAAACTGCAGACCTGCCTACCCTACACTTTACCCGAAGATTATTTTTTTATCCCAAAAATATATCAGCTAGCCTCAAATAACTACTCAAAAATTGCAACCAGCTCTCAGTCTATATGCAACACCCCAGAAAGCAAACTTTTTTGCAATTTTTTTGTTAATTGAACTATAAAATGTGATAATAGGAATGATGTAACAATGACGATGTTTTCACAACATTAAAGTGTATAATATAATTAAATAATATTGCCAGTTATTCTTGGTATCATCCAAACATTTCTAATATTGTGGTAATTTACATAAATTCTTGTTTATGTTGTGATGTGTTACATACCATGAATGGGTTGATAGGCTGCATAGAACTGCTCCAGCCACCATTAAAGAATGGATTTTTGTTTCCAAAAATGTCAGTAGTAGTTGTGCTTTGAAAAGGATTTTTGCTACCAACATTTGGAGTCTCTTCTGTAATAAAAAAAATATTTTTTGGTCATATATATATACATATATGTAAACATAAAATTAGATTTAAAATTGCTGCTTTTATTATAACAAAGTTTAAAAACATAAAAATTACAAAAAAGTAGAATGATACGCACCCATACTTCTCATATTTTGTTTCCTTAGTTCTAAATCTAAATCAGCTAATGCGGCATATCTATCATCTGAAAATGTATTAAATGCCAAAAATCTTATCATTTTATTGTAATGAGTCTTTTTTTCAATACTTTATAATAATAATCATCTTTCAATTTATATGTTGTATGCTTATAAAATTACTGCAAAAATAATTTGAATGTTGCACACATTCAAATTATTAACACAATATATATAGTCTGGCTACTATAAGTTGAACCCAGAAGAAACCTTCCAAATTCAAACATATAGCTTTGATAAGGTCCATGAAGTAAAAAGAACAGAGCTTTTGCATCAATTAAAATTAAGAGCCTGCTTTACCTCTTCCTGATAAAGTCTCTGTTAGGCTATCCACAACTTTTTCGAAAGATTCTCCATTCAACATCTGTCAAATAACATTGTAGATAGACTACAGTTAAATACAGTTTGGTTTTGTGGTTTAGTTCTGTATGTTGTGTGTCATGTGTGTTTTGTTATTACTTTGTCTTGATATTAATTTCTGGCTGTGTTTTGTCCTTTGTGTGTACTTATGTTAAATAATGTTAAAAATATGTTAAATAAATATAAAATAACAAGTCCTGACTGACTGACTGAATAAAAACGGTTAAAACTAAACATAAAATTTGGTGAGTAGGATTATTTTATTGAGTAGACACTTACTAAAAAAGGAATTTTAAAAAATTTTACCCCAAGGGAATTAAATAGGGGTTGAAAGATTGTATGAAATTGTTATTTCTTAAGTCAGAGACATAAAACTTAATTTCTGAGCTACTGATTCGAAATAAATGGCTAAGTCTATAAGCACTTTTTTAAATTTTATCCCAAAGGGTTAAAAAAGGAGTAAAAGTTTCTATTAAATTGTCTACGAAAGTGCGTCGTTTCTTAAATTGGACACCTGCAATTTCTTAGCTGCTGATTACAAATTAATATGTGTTCAAGAGTTTTTTGAAATTCTACTCTCTGGGGTGAAACAAGAGTTGAAAGTTTTTATGAAAATACTTCTTAATGAGAGTGTAGCCGCAGGAAAAAGCTAGTGTTAAATAAATATGTTAAATTGGTTCAGTACATGTTACATAAATTTCTCTATACTTACTTGACATTGTACTTGTAGAATTAAAAGCAGTCATTTGTGTTGAATTAGTAATTGGTTGTATGACATTGTTGTTTACAGTGCTAGTAATTTGAGCACTGTTGTAAATGTTTGCAGTTGAAAAATCCACATGGAAACTAAAAACACAATATTATTAACAATATTAAAAATTTTTAGACATTATTTTCGAAAGTATTAATAAGATATATCTTACTCAGGTACAGGTGCTTGACTTGGATTCTCTAACAATGGCATGTTAGTCATAGGCATATTATTCATTATATTGTTAATAGGCCTGGGAACTTTATGACTGCTTGCATTTGCTGATGTAAAATTGTTAACTATTTTAGCTAAATGTGTAGTATTATTATTTGAAGACTTCCCAAACTGTTGAGGAATGGACACTGAAGTTGTGGTGCTGTTTAATAAAGTCTTTACTTTGGTTTGATGTTTTGCAGACAAATTACCAATACTGGTCATATTATTTGATCCTTTTTCAAGATAATATCTTTTCTTTTCATACTTGTCCGACATAAAGTCTTTAACACTTTGTTCATCGGCAAAATTTACACTTTCACCCTCGTATAGGCCCAACCATACTCGTCGGCAATAATCATTGCCTCTCTCTTTGATAAACTCTATCTCTTCCGGAGTAAATGTAGCCATAGAAATAGACTTCACGCGGTGCGGCGGAGTAAGGCCACGTCTAAAAAAATACATAATTATACTCCAAAAATGCACTTACAGGTAGAAATTTAAGGGTTAAGTAAATAAACTTACAACATTCCTGAACATTTTGAACATACAAATGATCCAATGGTTGTATTTACGTATGTCGGTCCTCTTTGGTTGCAATCTAAGCAATATTTGTTACCATTCATGGAAATTAGCTCACGCAATATTTCTAAATTCTTGTCATCTTGTTTTCGACGATTTGCTGCCATACTTGTAGAATTTATATCCAAATCAAAACCATATGAGGTTTATTATAATAAGAATCAAAACTGTCTTTGTTTTCCCTTTCTCGAAATACGATCTCTATTCTTTATCTATAAAGGGCACAACGACTATATAACCCTAGCTAGTGTCAAGTAAAGGCGGGAAATGTGTCTATAATCTATATATTATATAATCTGTGGTCACAAATAGAGAGTATATATATACTAAGAGTCTAAGACTGTCGCTTGCGAGTTGCGAGTGAGTGAGTTGCGCCTATATACCTTGTCGCAGTCGCAAGCCGCTTCTCGACAAATTGCTACCTATTTAAATTTAACCACTAATTTAAGCTTAGTACATATACTTTATTCTGTGAATTTAAATTAAGTTTATCAGTATATAAAAAAAACTGTTCTAAACTCGAAGCCTATATAAATATATATTATGAGTCAACATGCGACTGGCGCTCTACAAAACGTACGTCCGGTCCCGCCTTACGTACGCAGCCCCTGCGTGGTACCAGCAGCTGCCTGTGTCGCAATGCGAGTTGCGCCAGCGGCAGCAGAACCGAGTGCTGCGCCGCGCTATGTGAGCAACGCGACAATTTCCCGTGCTGAACACAACTCTAGCCCGGACCCTCTTCTTAAGGCACCAGGAGCCTGGCGAATGGCAGCCCTATTGCCTCCACCGCCGACTCCTCGGTGCCCCCCCCCCCCGGTGCCTAAAAAGCCAGGGGCCCGGAAAGCAATTTTTCCCTCCCTTTTCCTCGGTTGGTCTGGTCGACAGGTGCAAATGCAGGCGATGTGTGGGGAGTGAACTCATACACCCCCACGCGCCGTGCTGTGCCCTGTCAATCTTGGGCTCTAAGATCTCGGCCAAGAGCCCGGCTCCTAGCCGAGCTCGGTTATGCCGCAATGTCCTTTTGCAATTTGTCCCTGGGTTCCCGCGTTCTGTGGCGGGGGCAATACCCTAAAAATAGTCTTAGTAAATAAAAAAAAATACATATAATGGATCCTTATTCCTTACATGTAGAGGGGTTTAGCCCCTGGGTTTGTTTCCCCACCCAGACCCCTACAGGGCTAGGTGTGAGAAGATGTATACACGAGCGATCGGCGAGTTTAGTTATTTTTGTTCGAACGGTAAAATCGAGTTATGTTGTAATTTGTCAATTAAGTTGGCTTGAATAGAACGCGATCCTATTTTTTGGCGAGTTAAGTGCGAAGTGCTACCCCTATCGCGTCTTGGGCATCCCGCCAACATAACTCACCAGCGTGTTACCTCTGAGTTTAGTACAATTTACATTATAATATTAAATTTATCAAAAATTTTAATACAATAGGTATTTAGTTAAAAAAATATTAAATTTAATTAGTTTGTAGGCAGTAATTGAGCAATTTATGGAGACTTATCTTGTTATCGAACCTGCATTTTATGATTACTTTACTCGTCTACGTTTGAACGTCACATAATACTTACTACTTAATTTTTAGCTGACCGTTATGTTTACTCGCTACTGTACTTAATTAAATGTAAACCGGGCCATAGCATATAATATATACCTTTTATTTGTGATAAACACACTCTCTCAAAATATATCACAGATAGTATATTTATAATATATATTTATAAAGGCTTCAAGTTTGGAAGTGTTTTAATAAGCGTTTTATTAGTAGTTTAAACGCTGCTATTATTACAATTGTTTTTTTAAGAAATGTGTGGTATTCTTTGCGAAATCATTAGAATTCAAAATGTACCATCGAATAGTAGTAAGGTTAGTAAGTCGATATAACAACACAGTTTTTGAAATAAAGATGTGCGTATTTAATTTTTTTACATGGTTTTTTACTAATTTCTATATATCAGGACATGGAATCTCAAATTCGAATACAAAGGAGGGGCCCCGACCACATGTCTTCTGTTCAATATTTACCTAATAATAACTTAACTCTGTGGTTCTGTGGGTCAGTGCTGTGGATGCAGGGCCAGAAATTAACTCCACAACCAAATGAAAATCAAAATGGCATACTTTTATTTAATGGTGACATATTTAATGAAACATGGAACACAACTATAGTAAGCGACACTCACCTTTTAATGGATAAGCTTAGTAAGGCAAGTTGATCTTCTGCCCACTAATGATTTTTATCATCTACTTTATATCCTTCTTGATCTATACATATAATAAAACAGTAAAATTGGAGTGTCTGTATATTTAATATTTTTACAAAATAATGTGGGGGTGCTAAGGAACTGTAATAGAACACACATCCACAAAAAAAGTTGTCTGCTTGTACCCGCTAATCTCAAGACCTACTGGACGGATTTGAATAAATCTTTGTTTAATAAGTAATTAGGTTAGATATCCTGTGTAAATGTATGGTTTTAAATATTTGTATTTTATGTACTGTCAAAACCTTCTCATACAATAAACTATAGATTATTTATTATGCTCGAATCACTCAAGATTGGCGGTATAGTTATTAACTCTCAGTCAAAAAATTGTCATTTACAAGATTGTAAACATAGTGTTGTGTATTCACTTTGTTGTTGACTATCTTAATTTGTATAGAAATTTAACAGAGGGTTAATGAACCATAGCGCCAATTTTGAGTGAAAAGGCTCTAGTTTTAGGGTCTGTTTCACCACTTAGTGTAAAAGTTTCTGTTGGGCTATCCACAACTTTTTTGGCAGCTTCTTTATACAAAATCTGTAAAATAAAGTTGTATCTGTAAAATAAATAGACTATCAGTAAGCAGTGAAAGAGATCCTTAATAAAGTAACATTAAAATATTATGATTTTAGGATTGTACATGCCAACACATAATATCTGTGATTAAAGGATTGAAAGGACCATTCAGCCTAGTGTATTATTGTAAAAAGTCAAAATTTTTGTATTTTACAAGAGATAGGATTGGTAGGAATTCATTATTAATACACAATTCAGAAGAAACTACTATCATAAGTAGTGTACTGGGTAAGGAAGATATACCGCCTTATATTAATACATATTGATGGCAGAAAGCTAAAGTGGTGTATCACAAAAAGAGAAATTTACTCCAAAGCAAAAAAAATATAATACCTATATTAATTAAAAAAGATATAAAAAATTTAAATTTTGAACATGCTTGTATAATCCAACACATGTATGTGGTACTGGATTATACAACAAGCATTTTTCAGCTACGCCACTTACGCTTTCTGATATATGTTTTCAGTGGCGTAACTACAAGGTGACAGGCCGGCAAAATGCCACGAGCCCCCAGCCGGAAGGGGCCCCTGATCAGCCCAGACAAGTGGCAAGTGGTTATTTTTTACAATAATTGCTTGACATGTTTTTGTATTAAATTGACATAGTGGAACAAAACTGAATTTGCCACGGATCTCGAACGATATAGTTACGCCACTGTATGTTTTGTTGCTATTTTTTAATATGCACTTGCATGTTTGATTTAACAAAAAAAAAATTTTTTTTTCAGGAAGAAAATATAGTGCTGCTGAGGTTCCTGCTAGATCAATTTATAAATTAAACCTAGAAACAAATATTATTACAACATATAACTGGCATGATAATCATAGCTTTCAATATTCCTTCAACGAATGGCTTGAAATTGTGCATGACCAACAAAATTTGCCTGATGAAGCTTTCACAATTGACTTCCATGAAGAAGAAGAATGTAGGAAAAATCAAGAGAATTTAGAGGTATATTGTTATTGTATATCACATATTAATTATATAGTTCTATAATTATTGACTATTGTTACTCTAAATTAATCTTACTTTAAGGACAATGTCATCACATATATAGAAAGAATCTCCCAGAGAATTACTGAACGACATGAAATCTTTAGAAAGATTCTAGAAAATAGTGAAATACTTGAAACTGTTTGTAATTTAACAAATTTATTAAAAAAGAGTGTCAAGATCCGAATCCAAACACAACCCCCAAAATGTAAAAATTGTATATCCCTAGAAACAATCACATGTAACCACAGTGCAACCGGAATTCTATTTTCTGGTGGTCTTGATTGTACTATACTTGCTTTAATTGCTGATAAGTATGTACCTAATAACCAATCTATTGATCTACTGAATGTTGCCTTTGAATCTAGTAAAGATCAGTTATATGAAGTTCCAGATAGATTAACAGGCAGACAATCTTTCGAAGAGCTTAAGAAAATTTGTCCATTAAGGTAATTTCAGTTTTTAAAATATTTGTACCACATAAATTCTCACTCTTAAATAACTAATTGAAGTCTATTATGTTTTTTAGAAAATGGATTCTTCGTGAAATTGATGTTCCCATTCATGAATTGAAAAGCTGTCAGCAGAATATAATTTGTGATCTGGTTTACCCGAGGCGTACTATACTTGATGAAAGTCTTGGCTCAGCTTTATGGTTTGCAGTTAGAGGTCAAGATGATACAGGTGTTTCACCATGCAGGGTAATGTACTTTATGAAAAACAAATATAATATAAGGACTAAGAGCCCTTTTCACCACTTGCTTCTGTTAGGCTATCCACAACTTTTTTGACAGATTCTCCATACAGCATCTGTCAAATATTATAAATTGTGGATAAATGATCCTTAAGAGGTGAAACAGGCCCAAAGTGTAATAGCAAAGTTATATCAAAAACTATTTGCAGGTTGTTCTTCTAGGATCTGGTGCTGATGAATTATTTGGTGGCTACATTAGGCATAGAAATGCACTAAAGAGGCATGGCTGGGCAGGACTATCTAAAGAACTTTTGCTAGATTGGAAAAGAATATCATTCAGAAATTTAGCTCGTGATAATAGAGTTATATGTGATCATGGCAGACAGCCAAGAATGCCATATCTGGATGAAGATTTTGCTAATTATGTCATAAAACTAAAACCCTGGCTTAGGTTTGTTCTTTTTTCATATATTTTTATAACAGTTTTCATATTTATTGATAAGCTTTTTCATTTTTTTTTTTATTTTTTCAGGTGTTTTCCCTCACAACATCTTGATGTGGGTGTTGGTGATAAGTTAATTTTACGACTTGTTGCTTACAACATGGGGCTGCTAAGTGCTTCTACTTTACCAAAACGTGCAATACAGTTTGGCTCTAGAATCGCTAACAACAAGCAAAATGGACGTGATATTTCAGAAATATTCAAATAATAAAATGATGTATTCCTAAAATCGGATGATTTCTTTCTTTCAGGGTGTGAAAAAATTTTAGTGATTATTACAAAATGTATGTGCACTAAAACCAAGAAAATCTAATTTACACGAGCAAAGTCATTTTGCTGTGGCACTTAATTTTATTACATCCTGAACAGGTTAATAGATCGAAAAACTAAAAAAATGTAATGTAAAGAAAAAAAATCCATAAATTGATAGGCCTTCAAGACTCCTGAGGCGACGAGAGCAGATATCCTTTTTGATATACATACACACACTTCAGTATAGGGATAAAGGAGTGTTCAATTTGATCTATTGTGAAAAGGCAAAACACTGTATTCAAGAAAAAAATATTGGGCTAAAGTAGATATTATTTTGGGCCTCCGGTAAACTCACTCGACGAAACACAGCGTTTAAACGCTGTTTTACGCCGGTTTCGGTTTCTGTGAGGCAGTGGTATTTTTCCGGTCGAGCCGGCCCAGTTGTGCCAAAGAATTGCTCTCCCACGGTACTATTGCAAGTTACTATGCCATAGTACGTAATTAAAGGTAAGCTCTATCTAAAATAGGCGATCTCTATCGAGCGCTGACGCCGATTTAGTAAGGTTATGAAAATCCACATCCGCGGATCTTGACATGAAATATTTGGATCCGTGGATATATATTTTAAATGATCCGGCACATTACTTGTTGATACCAGCATTAAGAGGTGCCAAACTAAAAGTTCGAAACAGATGGCGCCACCAACAATTATCTTTTAGTGTCCGACCGAAGGTTCGGTTTCGGCCCATTTCTCCATTTCTGGCGGTCTGGCGGTATCGGTGTGCGTTTCCCCAGCCAGATATGGAATTTTCGAACGTTTTACCCATTGCTAATTAATAATAATACTTTATATTAAAGCACAATATAGTTAAGAAATACTTCGAAGTCACCTAGGCTATTAGGCCGATAGCCTGTGACAGGCAACAACGCTGCGAGTGCCAAATTCCATATGTATTTTTTTTTTTATTTTTCGTTTTTTCGCTAAAAATCTCAGTTTCGTTCTGCACATTCTGATAAAACCATTTTTGTAATATATATGTTGTGGTATCAATAATTTTGTATTTTTTTTTTATTTTCAATCCAATAAAATGTTTTTTTTTTTGTTGTTTGATGTTTCCCAATCCCACAAGTTGTGTTTTCTTTCTTTTTTAATTTGATTGTCAAGCAGTTTTCATCGTGGCCGCTAGATGGCGTATAGGTAAACAACTATCGTTGATACTTACCAGCATTAATATCCATAATCCACTAAATCGGGGGAAAAATGTAAAACTTCATTAATTTAAATTTAGAAAAGAGCTTTCATTTTGTTATAAATAAATTAGAATAGTGATTATAATTACGTTTAAAATATTACTGATGAAAGCAATAGTCCATCATTCCAGTCATTTATTGTATTTAATATGACGTTTGCAACCAATGTTGCAAATCATTCATATTTTGGATTTTGCAACATTTTATCTACACTTGTTCATGATAATAAATAATTACTGGATAGGTGATATCCCAATATCACACATTAAAAATTCTGATGATAAAATTTAGTTAATTTAGTAAAAATATCGAAAATACAGCATCACTGATGACTTACATAAGTGTCAACTGTCAATGTGCCATGGCCGTCAATTGTCATTTGTCAGTTTCACAATTGACAATTGTCAATTTGTCATATTTTTCAGAGTGTTCTTATACTATAATCAGTACATTGGCCTGAGTTTATGTCCATATTGGACATAAACTCAGAAAAAATTAAAAAAAAATGATATAAAAAAAGTATTTACAGTAAAACGCGTAAATTATAAGTCATTTTTATTAAATATAATATTATAATATGAAATGTTACTTTTCCCCTCAAAATGTTACTTTTCGGATGAGAATATCAAATATGTAATAATGTAACTTTTAAAAATACAGCACTGGCAACACCGGTTCCACCACGAAACCCATCGCCATCGGCCATCGTGATTCGTGAATCGGCCTGCAGAAGACAGTGCAGAACGCAACAGAAAGTTCAACAGAGTTCAAATTAATGGTCTTCACTCTTCACTTTTTTTTTGTTCTGCGTACGGCTTCCATTAGAATTTAGAATATAAACTTCTTGTCTGTCGGCTGAGTTTGACCATAGAGAAATTATACCTATATTAAAATAATTGGTCTATGGTTTGACATAACCCGACTTTACTTGGATCCACTATCTGTATCTGTTACAACTTCTCTGATTGTACATGACTTGTATGATGAAGTATGGATGAAGTTATGAAATACGCGATAGATTTCGCCTCTTATTATATGTACCCTTTATTTGTGTTTCGCCAAGACCGAAGTCTTTTTTTAATTTTCTTTGAACAATGAACAATTGTTTTCAATTTGCAACAAGTACTAAACTTTAAAATTTATGTATTTTACAAAGCTGATATAAACAATAGTGCTGTTAAAAAATTGTGTTTTATAAGTTTAATACTTTTTTAGTGTTTAATGCCTTTTTTTGTTCTCTTTTTCTGAAAGCTTGATTTACTTGTTTAGAAGAATATAGTAGTTATTCATCTGCAACATGGCTGGTCCCGAGAAAGAAGATAAGCCAGATGATAGTACAACAGCAGTGGAGTATACTGAGGAAAGCGATAAACTCCTACTTATGGAGTATATTAATAGCTTAGAAGCGAGGATAAAATTTAAAACAGAACTTAGAAACCAAAACTTAAACTGTGTTCGTCCTCCTGATAATTACTTTTCAAAATTAGACTCTGGACTAAAAAAGAATACAACATTTGTGAAGAAATTAAAAACATTTAGTGCCACACAAGTTGATACATTACTGAAGGACTTGAGCGCTTTAAACTTGACTAAATACATTTCTGAAGTTGCTGCTGCTATTGCAGAATCAAAATTAAAAATGTCAGACATTGCTGCAGCTATCACTTTATGTTCCGCACTACACCAGACTTATTCAGAGTTTTCAGTAAATTTTTTTGAGAATTGGCAAAAGATTCTTACTTTTAAAGCAACTGATTTGAAGATTAATAACTCATCCAAGCTGAGGGTGGATCTGAGGTTTTATGCAGAGCTGGTCTCAGTTGGGATCTTCACAAACAAAACTGGACTACCACTTTTAGGGAATGTTTTAACAGTCCTTATAAACATAGATAAAGAGGAACATAATAATATTCCTATATTGTTATCATTCTGTAAACATTGTGGTGAGGATTATGCTGGCTTGGTGTCTAAGAAAATCAAAGATATTGCAGAGGTAAATATACATTTACATTTTTATTCATATTTCTTATAAGTAATTATGTACATTTTTACCATTTTATTTACACTATTCATGTTTGTTTATTTTTATAGAAAAACAGTATTTCTATACCCAGAAATACTTTTCTACCAGCTGAGAAGCAAGCTGCAGTGAGAACTTTGCTTAAGGATTATTTTTTGTCCCTTACTAAACATTTGCTGGCTGAGAAAAATGAGCTGCAATCCTTGCACGCTGCCAATCAAAGGACTCTACACACCAGAGGTGAACTCTCTCAAGAGAGAAAAGATCAACTTGAACAGCATCAGGTTAAAAGATAACATTCTCATTATAGTATTAATAATAGTCCCTCATGGTGTTGATTAATCAAATAACATTAAAATAACATAATAAATATTATTTAATTCTACTAGGTACATATATTCTTTTGCTCTAAGAGTTGCCATGAAAAAGACCTAAAAAGTAGGTGTATATATAGTTTCTAATTTTTTTAAATGTTATTGGTCAAAGTATCTACACTAACTGTGGCTTTGACTTTGAGTAACTAGTTATTGAGCTTCACTAAAAAGAGGATTGTGGACAACAAAATTTGCCGTTTTTCATTTAAGAGCAATAAAAATTAAATATCATATCAAGGTTCAAAATGCATAATGTTCTTAATTTTATATTGATTTTGCTTAATTTTAGGCTACATATGACAAATTGTTATCAGGCGCACAGAGCTTTGCTGAAGTGCTGGGTGAGGATTTAGGAGAAGCTGGTGAGCCACCCACATTATCTTTAGCTGTTATCGAAACACAGGGCACTGTTACCATTGGTGGAAATGAGGACTTCCCAATGCAACTCACTATAGATCCCTGGCAAGATGAAGATACTAGAACATTTTACACAAGCATGCCGGATTTGAAAGTGTTTATGCCAAATTATCAACTGAAGGAGGTATTATATTATAATTTTACATAATATGTTAGTGAGTAAATAAATAAAGTGATTTTATTGAATAAAAAACAATCTCATTACAGACTATTAAAAGTAAAACTGAAACTGTAACTGAAGAAATGTTAGATGAAGATTTAAAAGAAGATGAGTTGAGTGATAGTGAGGAGCCCATCATACCTGACGTAGAACAAGAAGAAGTACAGACATCAAATATGTCTAATAAGTATGACCTGCTTATATCCATTTATCAAGTTGTTTTTACTACAGTTTTTAGTTAGCATTGCTGATTACTTATGATTTTGTTCAAAATTTAAGAAAACCTTAAAAATCGAGCAATAATAATGTCATGTTGATTTATAAAAACCCAAAGGTTTCACACCATCTGTAACAAGAAATGGGAAAATATGCTTATGAAAGAAACAAACAAACAAACAAATCATTTATTTTCTCACCACAAATGAGTATGCTTACAATGTTGGACTTAGACTATATAGTTATCTTAGATTAT